>CM077167.1:39403655-39682147 GCA_039583875.1 Platanthera guangdongensis | reverse complement strand
AAATTGCAATAATTTCTTCAGAAGGAAAGTCCACTGAATTTGTTCCTTGAAAAATCCCTTGAAACTTGCTCCAGAAGTAAATGAAAACGCTGGCAGATCTTCTGATTAATTGCAGAATAACTTCTAACTGATTTGAATTTGAATTCTGAAAGATAACTGAAAACGTCGAACTGAGCTCTGCTATCGTCGAGCTGAGCTCAGCGAACTGGAAAATTAAGCAGCAAAATAATCGTCGATCTGAGCTCACCGATCGTCGAATGAGTTCGACGATATTGCGAAGTTGAGCTCAGCGATCGTCGAGTGGAGCTCGACGATATTATGAGGTTGAGCTCAGCGATCGTCGAATGGAGCTCGACGATCTGTCGAAGTTGAGCTAGACGATCGTCGACCGGAGTTCGACGAATCGTCGTGCTGAGCTCGACGATTAGACTTGGTCTACAGAAAAACTTGGTCTTCAGGGCAGCTTCCAATCCTAGACTTCTAACCCTTAGACTCAATTCTAATTGACCTATTAAGCTATACAGAAGGTCAAACACAGATTCCTAGAGACATAATGATCCTGACCCAAATTAGTAATAGGGTGTTCCAACAATCTCCCCCTATTTGGGTTTGGATTACTATTTACAGACTTTGGAAAAATCAAATAACATCATACAATCAGAAAACATGAAACAATAGCAGCTAGACACAATGCAGAAACATCACAGAGATATATATATAACAATGATATCCAGACAGCAGTCAGAAAAACCAAGGATTGTCACCTTATAGAGTTACTTTTTCTCTTTGCCTTTTACCATTTTGATTTCTCTGTTAGGATTTAAAGCTTCTTGTTTGGATCTGGTGTCATCAGCTGCACCCAAATAAATTTGCTTAGTAGCCCTGGGAACCACAGCAGCAGGATGCAATTCCATATATCTTTCTGCATCAAAAAATTTGCTGGAAGCATATCTCTCTAATTCCTTCTGTCTTTGTTCTGACATAGTAGAAATATTGGAAGTGTCTAGGCCTTGTTCTTTGGCTTTCTTTATCTGGTCTAATGCAGCCAACTCCTTCATCCTAGCAGTCCAAGTAACAGGATTCTTCTCAGGGTCCTCAAATGGTACAGGTGGCTCATACCTGTTGGAAGAATTATCTTGAGGAGTCCTGGCAGTCATAGTTTCTTTGAGCTTATAGGGGAATGGACCAGAAGAAGTATCAGATGAAGCATGTCCTCCCCTGGAGTAAGGATGCTGCCTGGAATGCCCTTTAGAATAAACTTGAGTCTCTCTTTGATTTCCCCTATATCCTCCTCTCCTAGAGTAAGAACCCCTAGACTGGCTTTCCCTTTGATAGGTTCTAGCATGGGGTTGATAGGGAGCCTGGCTTCTAGATGGGGCTTGGCTTGCAGAGCTGCCACCTGCACCTGCATCAGGTGGAGGTGGTGGAGGAGGATGAGGGTGCTTGAACTAGGAGGAGCCCTTCTCATACTTCCTTTTCTTCTTCATTGCTTTTAGCTGATTTTTAGAGAACTGCATCCAATGTTCAGTAATTGGGCAGTTGTGCAGAATATAGTATGGAATATCATTATCATCTTTTACTTTGGCAGGTGGAACCCTTTTCATTGCCTTACTTCTTGCCTTCCTTTTCCTTGCAATGGTGGCAGAAGAATCATCAGAGGCAGTGTTGTAGTCATCAGAATCAGAGCTCTGAGCATCATATAAAGCATCAATCCTCTTCATCAAATCTTCTTTCAGTTGAACAGCAGCAGATGGGGTAGATACAACAGTAGATGTAACAATAGATACAGGAGCAACAGCCGAAACAACACTGGTTACTTCAGGAATGATGGCAGCAGCAGCTTCAGAAACAACAACAAAATCTTCAGCAGGCTCAAAGACAGCAGCCTTTGTCATCAGAAAATCCTGGGATGTGGGCTCATCAGAAACAATTTGAATTTCAGCAGCAGTTGGAACATTTTCTTCAGCAGCAGCAAAGATAGTTTCAGAAGCAGATACAGCCTTTTCTTCATCAGCAGCAGCAGCAGTCATCACTGAGAGTACAAAAGAGGAAAGAATGTTGGGGTCACAGCCAGGGAGAGGCACCAGAGCCTTGGACAGATCTTCTGGGGGCTGGACAGCAGTTGGCTCTAGGAGGTAGCTGTAATATGCAGTATCAAATGCAGAGAGCAAAGACCTTAGGTCTATTGCTAAGACTGGAGTAGGAGCCTGAACTGGAGCAGCAGCAACAGGAGCAGCAGATACAAACACAACAGCAACAGCAGCAGCAGTAACAACAACAGGAGCAGAAGCAGCAGCAACAACAGCATGAAGGCTGGCTTCATAAGGCATCTCCCCCTGCCTGGATGCAGATGCATCTGTATCAAGGCAAACTGCTGGAGGTGCTGCCTGAGGAATGAGGGAGGAAAGCCTGGCAGATAGGGCTGCCACTGACTGTTGTAGAGGAGCTAAGGAGGCCTCCATGAGAAGAGAGAGCCTGGGGGCAAGTAGCTCATACAACTTGTCAGCTAAGGCTGGCAGATCTACATGCTCAATGGCAGGAGCAGAGGTAGAGGGTATTGGGATGGCTGAGGATGCTGGAAGTGGAGGGCTGGATGGTGGAGGGATGGATGGCTGAGGTGTGGGGATTGTGGAGATGGAGGACAAGGGTATGGATATGGATGGAGTGAATGATGGTTGGTCAAGGATGTGGTGGAGGAGATCTTGGAAAGATGTTGAGGAGGAGGGTAATGCTTGAGGAGAAGAGGGGGAATCATCCATGTATGATTCATCCAGAAGGGTGAATGATGGTATGGATGGAGATGATGTGACATCTGGAGGTGGATAGGAGAACAATGGGTGGAATTGGTCTACTGGAGGTGAGGAAATGGTTGCTGGAGATGGAATTGAGGTTGGAGATGGGCTGGATATGGTAATGGGGATGAGGCTGGAATGGTGGATGGTAGAGGTAGGGTTTGACTTGGAGGAGGAGGAGAGGCAGCACCAGCAACAGCCAGGTCTTCTGCAGCAGCAGAAACCTATGGGGGAGTGACTCTTTGAGTCCTGGTGCCTGAAGGAGCAGTTGAAGAGGGCCTACTGGGTTTGCTAATTTGCCTGTCCCACTTGCCAAATAGGGCACATGTAAGTCTCTTGGAGGCATTGATGTGCACTCCAGAGGAGACCAGCAGAGCAGGGCACCTTGCCTGAAGGAAAACTCCAAGAATTCTTCCAAAATTTACAAAGCTTTTGTTAATCTTTTCTTTATCAGGTCAAAGAAGACCTCTCCCCAATTCAAGCTTTTCTTATCTACCAGAGCTCCCATGAGGCAGAGCTGATGTCTGGAGATGGTATCATGTGCAGAATGCTTTGCCAACAGCACCTTGCCTACAACATCAGCTAGAAACCTGTATTCAACTGACAAGTTCCTCTTAAACAACTTGCTAGGGTTTCCCTCTGGATGACCCATCCTGACAAGTATATCAGAAAATTCCTCTCCAGATAGTTCAGCAGTGTCTTCACCATTTCTCAAGCCAAAAACCTCTGTTAAAACTGTTGGGGTCAGAGGTACCTGGGTTCCAGCAATAGATCCAACTATGGTGTTGTTGTCTAGATTGTGAGCAGTATAGACCCATTCTTTTATTTCATCTGAGGCAAGTTTGATTCTTGTGGTCATGAGGGCAGACAAATGCTGATCCTTGAATAAACTCAGGATGTCCTGGAAGATTTGATCAGTGGTGTTGAAGGAGTCCAGATCAATGTCAAATCCTGCATCAAACTTCATTGCGGCGAGGACAGCAACTGAGATGGCCATGGTACCTGCAAAAACTTAACAAACAAACGAACAAGCGTAGAACTGTTTGGAGGGAAGAAAATTCTTGCAGAGAAATTGAAAGCGCAAGAGAGAACGACGGCGAAAAATGAGTTTTATATTAGGGTTCGACGCAGAATTGAAAAGATCGTTGAACTCAGTTCGACGATCTAGGCTTCTAAAGGAATCTGAAGAGACTCCAACATCGTCGATCTCCGTTCGACGATCTTGGAAAGCGTCGAGCTCCGTTCGACGATCGTTCAGGGAACAAAATCGTCGAACGCCGTTCGACGATCGTTGACCGGAAGAGATAGTTCATACTATCTGAGGGGCGCTGAACTCAGTTCGACGATTCTGGAAATCGTCGAACTCCGTTCGACGATCTTTGGGGAAATCGTCGAGCGCAGTTCAGAGATCAGAAAATCCTAGACATTAAGAAAAATCAGAATTTTGCCTAGTCTTGGTCAATTTTTAGCTTTCAAAATCTTGGGTATTATTAAGACTTCCTCCATCTAACATTCCTAACTGATTTAGGAAGAAAGTGTGTTTCTTTTCATCCAAAGGCTTGGTGAAAATATCTCCCCTTTGTAAATCAGTTGGGATATATTGCAGTTCAATTTTATTCTTTTCAACATTGTCCCTTAAGAAGTGATGCTTAATCTCTATGTGTTTTGTCCTACTATGGAGGACTGGATTTTGAGCTATAGAAATAGCACTTGTATTGTCACAAAAGATTTTTGACTTCTCTAAGTTGTAACCATAGTCTAGGAGTTGGTTTTGAATCCACAATATTTGTGAACAACAACTGCCTGCAGCCATATATTCAGCTTCAGCAGTTGAAGTTGACACAGATGTTTGTTTCTTGCAAAACCAAGAGACAAGTCTATCACCAAGGAACTGACAAGTTCCACTGGTGCTTTTCCTGTCAATTCTGCATCCAGCATAATCAGCATCAGAGAATCCAGTTAACTCAAATGCTGAATCTTTTGGATACCAGAGACCTAGATTTGGACAACTTTTAACATACCTGAGAATCCTCTTTACTAATGTTAGGTGTGACTCTCTAGGGCTTACTTGGAACCTAGCACATATACATGTAGCAAACATTATATCTGGTCTACTAGCTGTAAGATACAGTAAAGAGCCAATCATTGCTCTATATGTTGTCTGATCAACAGGTTTCCCATGTTCATCAGCATCCAATACAGCATTGGTAGGCATGGGTGTTTTCATACAAGATGCCTCAGACATACCAAATTTCTTAACCAGTTCATTAGCATATTTGGTTTGAGAAATAAAGATGCCTTCAGCATGTTGTTTGACTTGCAATCCTAGGAAGAAGGATAGCTCACCCATGCTACTCATCTCAAATTTAGAATGCATTAGATTAGAAAACCTTCTGCACAATTTTGAGTCAGTAGAACCAAAAATGATATCGTCTACATAAATTTGTACTAGTAGGGTATGAGACTTATGGGTTCTAATAAAAAGAGTTTGGTCTACTCTACCCCTGATAAAACCATTTTCCAAGAGAAAGCATGCTAGGGTCTCATACCATGCTCTAGGAGCTTGCTTGAGACCATATAATGCTTTGTTCAGTCTAAAAACATAATCAGGATAAGTTGGAGAGATAAAACCTGGAGGTTGTCTGACATAGACTTCCTCTTTGATGTCTCCATTTAAGAAGGCACTCTTGACATCCATCTGATAAACCTTGAAGCCTTTGTGAGCTGCATAAGCTAGAAATATTCTGATGGCTTCCAATCTTGCAATAGGTGCAAAGGTCTGGTCGTAGTCAATTCCTTCTTCTTGAGAATATCTCTGGGCAACTAGCCTTGCCTTGTTCCTTATTATTACTCCTTGATCATCCAGTTTATTTCTGAATACCCATTTTGTTCCAACAATGGAATGATCCTTTGGCTTTGGCACTAGTTCCCATACTTTGTTCCTCTCAAATTGATGCAACTCCTCTTGCATGGCAATGATCCAGTGTGGATCTTGTTCTGCATCTTGAATGGACTGAGGTTCAATTTGAGAAAGGAAGCAGGTGTGCAACAGGTTTTGATTGACCTGATTTCTGGTTTGCACACCAGCTGAGAGTTCTCCAATTATTTGGGTAATTGGATGGTCTCTTGATGTTACTAAATCAACAGGGGGTGTTGATTGTTCACCAACCTGTGTTGTTGTTTCCTCTTGTGGTACAACAACTGACTCTTCAGGTTGTGCTTCAATGTGTTGAGCATTCCCTTCATCTTCACTGCTTTCATCCTCTTGAGCAACCTGTAACTTGTTCATATCTTCAACTAGAGAGTGTTCCTGCAAAGGTTCTATGGTAGAAGAAATCTTCTCCTTGAAGGACATGTTAGTTTCATCAAAAGAAATATGAACAGATTCCTCAATTTTCAAAGATGATTTATTATAGACCCTATAGGCCTTGCTGATCATGGAGTATCCCAGAAACACTCCTTCATCAGCTTTGGCTTGAAATTTTGCTAAATATTTCTTATCATTATTGTGAATATAGCAAATGCAACCAAAAATTCTGAAATAGTCAACTTTAGGTTTCTTCCCTTTGAGTAGTTCATAGGGAGTCTTTCCCTTTAGTTTATGTATCAGACTTCTGTTCAGCACATAGTTGGAGGTGTTCACTGCCTCTGCCCAAAAGGATAGAGGTAGATGAGCATCTGACAACAATGTAGTGGCAGATTCAATAAGGGTTCTATTTTTCCTTTCAGCTACCCCATTTTGTTGAGGAGTTCTAGGAGCTGAGAAAGTGTGCCTGATCCCTTCACTCTGACAGAACTCTTGCATAAGAAGAGAATCAAACTCTGTCCCATGATCACTTCTGATCAGGGCAATGTGAGTATTGAACTCAATCTGTATACATTTGAGAAACTCTGTCAGACACTTAAAGTTATCAGACTTCTTCCTTAGAAAGAACACCCAAGTGAATCTAGAGAAGTCATCTACAATTACTAAAGTGTAGGATTTCCCTCCTAGGCTTTGTACTGTGATGGGTCCAAATAGATCCATGTGTAACAGATACAATATCCTAGGTGAATCACTCTTATTAAGTGACTTAAAACTGTTTTTAGTTTGCTTGCCTAATTGACAAGCCTTGCAGAGTCCTTCCTTCTTGTAGGGGCCAGAAGGTAGTCCTCTAACAAGGTTGTCCTTGGAGAGCCTAGCAATAGTTCTAAGGTTTAGGTGTCCTAGTCTCTTATGCCATAAAACATTTGGTCTACAGACTGAATTAAACAAGCAGATATCTATAGTAGTTGAAAGAAAATCTACTAGGTAGATGTTACCTTTCCTTTTACCTGTCAACAACAGTTGTGTTGTCCTCTGACTTGATTTTGCATAAGGTTTTGCTGAAGGTCACCTGGTACCCTTCATCACATAGCTGACTGATGCTGATTAGGTTGTGCTTCAGTCCTTCCACATATGCTACCTTCTTGAAGGTTACAGAACCAATCTGGACTGCACCATATCCTTTAGTTTGTCCAAAGTTGGAATCACCAAAGATAACTTTGGGTCCAAGCTTGGCTCTAAAGGAATTGAGGTTGTCCTTGTTCCCTGTCATGTGCTTAGAGCACCCACTATCCAAATACCATTGCTGGTTAGATGTTGGATAGGTCTTCACCTGCACATGAAATAATTTACTTGTTTTTGACCCAGTTTACCTTGGGCCTAGGTTGATAACCTCTAAATTCAGAAATGAAAGACATCCCTGGCTGACTCTTATATCCTTCAGGATGATATCTCCTTGGAGGTAAAATCCATTCAGTATAAGGGTTGAAGGTTTGGGATGAAGAACCCTCAGGATTCAATTTTGATTTGCCTTTGAGAAATTTTCCAGAGCTCTGACCTCTGTTCGACGATCTTGGAGCTGAGTTCGACGATCTTGGGTCAGATCGTCGAGCTCCGTTCGACGGTCGACTATGGGTGAGGTCAGGTATATGAGATCGTCGAGCTTCGTTCGACGACTTTGGTTGAGATCGTCGATACCAGCGTTCGACGATTTTCCCTGAGATCGTCGAGCTGCGTTCGGCGATCGTCGATCTTCATTCGGCGATCGTCGATCTTCGTTCGACGATTTCTGCTGGGACTTAAATTTCTGAGGCAGATCAGAATTTTTCCTGGCAACCTCTACAACTCCCTTTCCCTTGTCTAGAAATAAACTTGATGGGAGTTGTCAGGACTATAGGTTGGCTGGATGAAGCACCCAAGCCCAGTGTACTGTTAAGTCTAGAGTTCACTGTGCTTATGATGTCCATCAGCTTGATGCTTCTCCCATTAAGGGATTCTTCAAGCTTCTTGGCCTCAGAGAGCTCACTTTTCAGTGTAGCTATCTGTTCCCTACAGTTCTCCAACTCCTGAGAGAGTTTGAGGTTTTCTGACTTTAAAACATTTTGTTCAGATAATTGATTTCTGAGAGAGATGATCTCTTTCTCAGACTTTAGCAGGTCTAAACATAGTGCTTTAAATTCAGATTTAAAATCTTCTGAAGTAAAATCAAAAGAGCTGATTACCTGATCTTCTTCAGGTTGAGTCTCTGAGTCTGACTCTGACTCCTCTTCCTCTGAGTTGTGTTGTGAGGCATTGATTGCCATCATGCAGAACTCCTTTTCCTCTGCATCATCCTCATCATCACTGGAGCTGGAAGAGGCTTCTGACTCCTCTTCAGTCTCACTCCAGGATTCAGCAACAAATCCTTTCCTTGTATGCTTATTTTTGCTGGAAGAGGGTTTGCTATTGCCACTCCTTTTGGAGTCTTTCTCCTTTCTTCTCTCTTTTCTTTCCCTTCTGTCCTTGTTCTTGTTCTCTGGACAGTCAGGAACTATATGCCCTGGTTTCCTGCAACCAAAGCAAATAATGTCTTTGTTATTGCCAATGGACTTGTCATACCTTGGCTTATCCTGCTCCTTGTATGATCTTCTTCTGAAGTCCTTTCTGGCCATCTTATAGAATCTTTTGGCCAACAAGCTGAGAAGTTCATCATTGCCTGTTCCTTTTTCTTCAGGCAGATCCTCAGTTGCCTTGAATGCTATGGTCTTCTCCTTTCTTGTGGCTGGTGAAGCAGCCTTCTGTTCTTCCTCTCTGTTCTTGATGAGTAGCTCATAAGATTTGAGCTTACCCAACAAGGCTTCAGTGGTGATCTCATTCAGACTTCTGGCATCTTTAATTGGCCAGATTCTTGAATCCCAAGTGCTGGGGAAGCACATTAGGATCTTGTCATTAAGTTCTGTCAGTGAGATCTCTTTGTCTAATGTCCTCAGTTCACTGACAATTAGACTCAGTCTGTTGTACATATCTCCCACTGACTCAGTTTCTCCCTTCTTGAAGTTCTCATATTGGGAGATGAGATGGGACCTTCTGTCCTTTCTCTCATCAGCTGAGCCTGAAACTATTTCTGAGAGCTTGTCCCAAATCTCCTTGGCTGAGTTACATTCAGCTACCTTTTGAAAAATGTCATCTGACATTGTCTGGGCTAGAATGTTCATAGCCTTGGCATCAGCTACTTTCCACTTTTTGATGTCAGCATCTGTTCCTGATGGAGGTGGAATAGCATTTGTACTTGTACTTTCTGGGGGTCTTGGACACACTGTCAAAACAGAATTAAAAATATCTTCGTCAATAGAATTCATGTAGAGTCTAATCCTTGCTTTCCAAAGTGCAAACTTTGACAGATTGCACACTGGAGGTCTGGTGCTTAGCATAATCTTTGTTTTGGGCCATGATTTGTGCAAACAAAATCTAATAATAAAATACAAAAGAAAAACAAATCTAGTTTAGGATCTTGGGGTTCAGGTGTTAGTCTGTACAACCAATCAGGTATGGTATGTTTAACCAACCTCCCTCTGATACCAATTGAAAGGGGAACTAGATCTGATATACTCTAAAGGGGGGTGAATAGAGTATATGGTGCTTTTAAAACACAAAGGAAAACTTTTGCAAAGCTTTACAACAACTGTTGTAATGAGTGTGAGCAGGGAAGCAGAAATAAAACTAATTACAAAACTAAGCTATGCAGAAACTAAGCACAAGAGAATCTAGGCCAGAAACAAAAAGAAAACAAGCAGAACCAGATGACACAAGGAATTATAGTGGTTCCCCAAACTTGGGTACATCCACTCTTCTACCACCCTAGGTAGGAATCCACTGCAGGATGAGTTGATCAGGTGTCCTGGGCACCAATGAGCTTTTGATAAGGTGCTCAAAAACCAAATTCAGATTTTTTGATCAGGTGTCTTGCCACCAATGAGCTTTTGACAAGGTGCTCAAAAACCAGATTCAAACTTTTGAAGGGAGTTTGAAAAACCCTTTACAGAGTGGGGGTGAGAGAGTGATGGCAGTCTTCTCTTTCTCAAGCAACTGAGAAGACTAAGTGGATTGATGTCAAAGCTCCCCCTGAGTCCTTGATCTTCAGGAAGATGAGCTTTGCTGAGGGTGATAGGCCTTCAAAGATAGATCTCCAGCAAAAGATGATTTCAGCAAGCTGAAATGTTGAGTGTCTGGAGTCTTGAAGTGATATTGGCCTTGAACACTTTAGAGCTGAAGAGATCTGAAGACTTTTTGAAAGCTTGATCTCTCTGATGAGTGTTCTTCAGAATTCTCCTTGACAGAAGATTTTGAAAAAGTCTCTGTATACTGAGTTGTGTATCCTCTTATTGTCAATCTCTGTATTTCTTCTCTATTTCATTCAAAAACATTCTGTCTTTTATTCTCTGTGCCAGAATAGAATATCACTCTGTCAAAGATAGCCGTTGGTCTGCATTGATTACAGCCTTAATTGCATAATTTCTTCAGAAGGAAAGTCCACTGAATTGTTCCTTGAAGAATCCCTTGAAACTTGCTCCAGAAGTAAATGAAAACGGCTGGCAGATCTTCTGAATTAAATGCAGAATAACTTCTAACTGATTTGAATTTGAATTCTGAAAGATAACTGAAAACGTCGAACTGAGCTCTACTATCGTCGAGCTGAGCTCAGCGAACTGCAAAATTCAAGCAGCAAAATAATCGTCGATCTGAGCTCACCGATCGTCGAATGGAGTTCGACGATATTGCGAAGTTGAGCTCAGCGATCGTCGAGTGGAGCTCGACGATATTATGAGGTTGAGCTCAGTGATCGTCGAATGGAGCTCGACGATCTGTCGAAGTTGAGCTAGACGATCGTCGACCGGAGTTCGACGAATCGTCGTGCTGAGCTCGACGATTAGACTTGGTCTACAGAAAAACTTGGTCTTCAGGGCAGCTTCCAATCCTAGACTTCTAACCCTTAGACTCAATTCTAATTGACCTATTAAGCTATACAGAAGGTCAAACACAGATTCCTAGAGACATAGTGATCCTGACCCAAATTAGTAATAGGGTGTTCCAACATTCTCGCAGACACGAAGGGCAAGACTGTCTCCATTGATGGCCAGCGATCTAGGGGTATTATGTGTTATAAATGTTCTGGTAGAGGACACGTGGCGGCGCAGTGTTCCACGCGTACCCTAATAGTTGAAGATTAGGAGCAAGGTTTAGAGGAAGATAAGGGGGCTACAGAAAAGATTAAGACCACTATCGAGGAAGGTTGGGAGAGTGACGCAGAATGATCATTTGAGGTGGGCGTGATTAAGCGTCTCCTATACATCCCTCATGTAGATGAGGATTGACAACACAACACCACCTTTTACACGTAGTTCCCGAGTGCAGGCGGACCATGCAAGTTGGCCATCGACAGTGGAAATTGTGTGAACATCGTGGCCCAAAAGGGGCTTGACCGTATGCAGGTGAAGGCAGAGCCTCACCCTGACCCATATCATGTCGTCTGGTTAGATAAGATGACTTTTGAAACCAGAATCCAAGTTCTTGTGGAGTTCGAACCCTTGGGGAAGGGGTGACCGCACACTTACTTCTTCCTAGCGAGTTTGAATGACCAAAGACTTAGAACGAAAAATTAACCCAGGGCTCCAGCACGAAGATACCACCATACACCCGAAAGATCTTAGAGCGCTTCCCCTCCTTAGCCTGTGCTAAGCTAAGGGCACCTCAGAAAGCACTTGAAGATCAAAAAGAAAGAGAGTTGGAATGGTTGAAAACCTTTCGTTTGAGGTACCCCTTGGGTCTATTTGTTGTTTTTAAAGCCTGACCTGCAAACAATGTAACTCTGCTATTCTGAATGGATATATGCAGCCAAAAGTGACATGTCAATAGCCAAACCGTGCTGTTCTGAAGAGCTAAATGCAGACCTAAATTCCTTTTAACGGACCGAATTAAATTATCCAAATGATACCTGCACCCCACTCTTGGGGAAATCGGGACCAACCTGTCACTAGCCTGGGAGGACGTGTGCTGGTGAGTGCGATTCGCCGCTCCCTTTAGGAGAGCTCAAGCTGGCTTTTGCGGCTCGCCTGCCCCCTTTAGGCGAAAGAGGGTTGGCTCGTGCGGCTCGCCCGCCCTCTCGGGCGGAAGCGTCCTCGCGGTCCTGGCTCACTCGCTTACCCAGCGGGAGCAGGCTCGCTGTCCTGGCTCGCTCGCTTGCCCGGCGGGAGGCTCGCGGTCCCGGCTTGCTCGCCTGCCCGGAGGGTGAGAAACTGAGAGGAACTCTGGCTTAAGTTCACTGAACGCCTTATAAGATGACATCAACAGGGTGAGCTCCACTCAATGCCATGGAAGATGGCTTCGACAAGTCGAGCTCCACTCAACACCATGGAAGATGGCGTCGACAGGCCGAGCTACACTCAACGCTATGGAAGATGGTGTTGATAGGTCGAGCTCCAATCAATGCCTTAGAAACTAGTGTCGGAACCTCTGTCCTGGCCCGCAAGCCTGCCTATCTCACCCTCATGGTGGTCCCACTCGGCGAACACTGGGTTGTACACAATCCCCGCTCCTTTTGAGCTTAGCAAAACTCAGAAAGAAACATCCAACCCCACATGTTCAGTGAGTGTTTGCTGAGCTGGAGGGAATCGTTTGGTGGGTCCCACCAATATGCTATAAATATGCAACCGAGCCTACGGGAAAAATCCCTGTCTTCCCTCCTTTAACATTCTTGCGGACTACTATAGCTAAGCAATACCTATATCAGAAGAGATGCTAGCACGCCTAGTGGCCGCGAGGGAGGGAAAGCAGGAGCAGGTCCTTGATGCTGCTCCTTGGCTAGCGTGCAAATCACTTAGTCCCGTCTTCAAACCAAAGAAGGGAAAGATGGTCCGATGGTCTCCTTAGAATGGTGCCCCTGCATCTAGCTCGACTGCCATTGTCGAGGCCGCCTATAAGGTGAGCGGGACTCTTACCTGACCTGTTACTCTGATTCTAATTTTTCTTTTTCTGTAGGGGGCACCCCGCGGAGGTGGAGGTGGTAGAGTGGAACCGGGGCATTCCTCTCCACGGATGACTGAGCGGGTCGCCAGCCCCTCGACCCTAGGGCTTGCCCTTCCCGCGATTCCCCTATTGCCAACCCCCCCGGGCTAGGGAAATCTTTTGTGGCTCTTGAAGGAGAGACCTTCTAGGGCCAGCCGGGTTCCTCCCGCCCGCATACAAGCGCGGGGGATGTGCCAACCCCCGGTGAGTGTACGCTTTCTTGCTTATGACCGCTTACTTTTTCTGATCTTTCCTACTTTAGCAGGCTTCAATGCGATCAGCTCCTCCGATGTCGACATCAGTGTGGGATACTCTCCCCCCTTCAGTGGACCACATATCAGAATACCTGGGCGACCCGCAGGATGCCAAGGAGATGAAGAGGTGGGTGACACGGTTACTCTAGAAGCAATCCATGATACTGTAGGAGGTTTATGATATGGTGAACGAGGATAAGGCCGAGGTGTAGGAGTGGTTCGCGGTCTTGGAGGGCATGAGGCACCTAACCGATGACGATGGGACGACTTCTCTGAGGTGCACATTACACGAGCGGAGGAGAGGCTAAGGCATGCCACGGAGCAAGTTGACCTTGCTCATCAGGAACTATTGGTGGTCTGCGAGTGCTTTTATCCTCACGTGCCACCCTGTTCTGGGGTGCAGGGGTGGGGCAGGTGGAAGTGGATTCAGTACTGAGCCACTGCCCTTCCTCACTATCGGTCAGTAGGCACGGGTCGCACCTGCTTCTTGGATCAGCTCGCATGATAGGACCACAAACTTGATTTATCTTTTCGCAGGAGCATCGAACTCTTTCTTATTGTACATATTTGAGACTTCTTGCACGCTGACGGGCCTATGTTTGATGTATATTATTTTTATAGCTTGTAACTGCTTAGCATCCTTTAGGCGACTATGGACGAGGTACCCTAGCTTGCCTACCCCCTCTTTAGGCGGGTGCAAGCCTGTTGGGCCTGCCCGCCTCTCTACCGTACCCTAGACATCGGCGTTTGCCTGTCATTGGGCGGATGCGAGTCAGCGGAGCTCGCTGTCGCATAACTTTCGTAAGGCCGTGGCGAGCTGGCGGGAACTAGCGGTGGGTTCGGAAGTCGAAGCGTCAGGGTGTAACTTTGCTATCCGCACATTTACCTCCAATGAGAAGTTTTCCCGCCCTTTCCTTTCCTATAAATAGGCCCTGACGCACCTTCTCACCTACCGCATTTAAGACCTTCCGTTATTTCTCTCCTTCCCGTGACTCCCGGCCCACCTCATTTTTGCGAGAACTCCAGCGTCCCGCCCTCTTAACATATCGCGAGATGGGAGGCAGTGGTGGCGATGCTGAGGGAAGGTGGAAGTGCGCATGGACCTTCTCCGACCACCCTTTCTTCTCTGCCACCACCATCGAGGATGAGTTCCCCACGGTAATTGGAGACTTCATCCCGCCCAAGTTTATGGTGAGGCGACCCAGGGAGTAGGAGAAAATCAATGACCTCTCGAAAGGGGATCTTTCCATCCCTTTAGCTCACTTTGATGCGGCCTCCGACTTCTCCAATGGCCCGAGGTCCGCCAAATTCTGAGGTACTTTGGGCCATCCTCGGCCAGATGACCCCCATTTCTATAACCGTCATGGTTGGTTTTGCCTTCTTTCTGTGGGAAGAGCGGATCAAGTTCAGTCTTGTGGTCTTCCGCAAGCTATTCTCCTTCTTGGCAAACAAGGATGGAACCGCCTATTTCTCCAACAATCACGTCAAGGTGTAAGAGACAGTAAACAAGAGCCACAATTGGCTGACAAAATTCATCTTTGTCAAAGGCGACTTCAACAACGTCCCCTTCTCGTCCGTCCAACTTAGCGAGGCGAGCTACCGCCCCCGAGCCTGCGGGGCCATGAAACTGAGTTGTGCGAGTTATTCCAAGGGAAGGACTTTGAAGTCGCATTCCTCTGTAGGAACGTGGATTGCCTCGCCCCCGTCCCTCCAGGGGGAGGTAAGCTACTCGCACTTTACCCCTTTTACTTAGCCCATTCTTTCTTCTTTGCTTTAACCCTCTTTCTACAGGTGAGCGAGCCATCCCCCACACCCTCCTTACGAAAGCGCACGAGTTGCCTCCGGCGAACTTGCCCGTGCCGAGGCGGCGGATGCCACGCAAAGCGAGGCCCCGACCCTCTCTACCCAGAAGCGGGCGACTCGAGAACAGCCTCTTCCGCCGCCGCCGCCGCCCAAGAAGCCGAAGACTGCGAGAGATGCACCTCCCGTAACCCGGGAGAAAGGCAAGGCTCCGACGGACCAACAAACTGAAGAGCCCGCCACCCCGGACGTTTCGGCTGACGGCCCTTCTGGCGGGGAGGCCGACACCTCCAGGTCGCAAGGACAGGCGCCTGCTGCTAAGCCCGTGCCAAGAGGGCACCATAACTTTGGCTACGAGGAGCGGCACCTGGATGAGCTCTGCGAGCACATCCTCCAGTGGGACAAGGCGACGAATCGAGCCTCTATCTCCACCTTGCTGCCGAGCTGGTTGGAGTAGGAAACCATCAGCGGGGAGGCTTATGACTTCTCTTTCGGCCTCTACACCTGGGAGGAGGCCAAGATTTTTGATGAGGAGGCCACGCGAGTTCCCGTGCACGAGAGCGCGCGGGCCCAGCTCCGTAGCCTGGAGCTAACTCATATGGTGGGTAGGAGGTGGACGCAGTTGGAGCGGAATTCCACCTCGCTCAAAAAGCTCATCGATGACAAGGAAGAGGTCCGCCATCTTGCTCAGGAGGAAGCAGAGAACCAGAAGAAGCGGGCGGATGCGGCCGACGTCGTTCTCGCCGGATATCTTGGGGGGGGGGGGTGGTAAGTCCCAGAACTTTAGACAAGTTGCCTTTAGATTGATTCTACTCCTCTTATGTTCCGTTTGCCTCTTCTCGTAGGATGCGGTGACGGCCCAATGCCTCGGCCTTCAAATCGCCTCTCTCGAGAAGGAGAACGAGGCATTGGGGGAGCGGGTGAGAGAGCTAAAAGCCACAGTTCCTCCCCCCAGCAGTAGAGGCCGACTCGACCACTACTCGGCACATGAGCTAGAGGAGATGATGCAAAAGAACGCCACCAAGGCTGCGACCTACACCCTCCAGACCATGCAGTGGGCCGACTTAGAGACGCGCGAGGGAGCGGGGCTCTCAGTGAACGATATGGTAGCAGAGCTGTTCCTTCCGGTACCAGAGTCAGGCGACAAGTCCTTCCACCCTCTTTAGGAGAACTCGTCGCCCGAGGGCTCGCCTCGCTGAACCCCCACGCCGAACCTTTCTTATTTGTGATTTATGTATTTTTGTTATTGTTGCAATGTAAATGCGGGCTGAATTCTACACTTGTAACTCTTTGCGGTTAGTAATATATGTCCATTTCTGAAATGATGTTGCTTTTGTTTTTCACTTTCCCTTTCTTCTTCATACTCGCGACCTGGCTCGACCATCCCGCTCGCTGTCTCCGGGCCCGCATTTTGTTAGTGAGATCGCGCGTTCCTTAAGGACTTAGCATAGGGAATGTCAGGATCTTAGGAAGCCGACCCGTGAGTGGCGATCCACCTCCCTTATCCAGAGACTCCCCTTACAGCGCTCGCGAGATAAAGGGGTCCGACCCGACTCGACTTGCGCCCAGGCCGCTCGGCTTCGCGTGACCCAAGCCTCATGAGGTCGCGACGTGGCCTGAGTGCTCGCGACCTTGGTCGCTTTGCGGGCACCAGGTTAGATGCTTGCTGGGCGGGCGCCCGAGGTGTGAAATCCAACTTGCCTGCGATCTTGGCCCTGCGACGATACTATTGGGAATATCTACTTCCATTCTTTCTATCAACTGGTAGGAGCCTAACGATATGAGACGAGTGTCAAACGATCCTTCGCTTTGGCTGAACATTGGGTGCACCCCCCATCCACCGGCCTATTCAACTAGATAGGAGCCTGACAGAGGGTGTTGGGATTCTACTGGGCATATCAATGCTTCCTCTAGGAGGCCCATATGTCCTGCCGGCTAGTGAGAGCCTGGTCAGCTGAACCATCCCGGGGTCCATCATTTCAAAACCCCACCGAGTGACGTACAACCCTGCCAGCTAGTGAGATCCGGGCAGCGGGATCTGCTCGGGGTCTTAGAGACACTCTCGAGTGACATCCAGCCCTGCCAGCTAGTGGGAGCCTGACAGCGGGATATGCTTGGGGTCTGGGAGACGCTCTCGAGCGACATCCATCCCTGCCAGGTAGTGAGAGCCTAGCAGCTGGATCTGTTCGGGGTCTGGGAGACTCTCTTGAGTGATATCCAGCCTTGCCAGCTAGTGAGAGCCTGACAGTGGGATCTGCATGGGGTTTGGAAGACGTTATAGAGTGACATCCTGCCCTGCCAGCTAGTGGTCGCCTGGCAGCAGGATCTGCTCGGGGTCTAGGAGATGCTCTCGAGTGACATCCAACCCTGCCAGCTAGTGAGAGCCTGGCAGCGGGATCTGCTTGGTGTCTGGGAGACGCTCTCGAGTGATATCCAGCCCTGCCAGCTAGTGGGAGCCTAACCACGGGATCTGCTCGGGGTCTGGGAGACGCTATGGAGTGACATCCATCCCAACCAGTTAGTGGGAGCCTGACAACAGGATCTGCTTGGGGTCTGGGATACGTTCTCGAGTGACATCCATCTCTACCAACTAGTGGTAGCCTTGCAGCGGGATCTGCTCGAGGTCTGGGGGACGCTCTCCAGTGATATCCAGCCCTGCCAGCTAATAGAAGCCTGACAGCGGGATCTGCTCGGGGTCTGGGAGACACTCTCCAGTGACATCCAGCCCTACCAGCTAGTGGGAGCCTAGCAGCGGGATCTGCTCGGGGTATGGGAGAATCTCTCGAGTGACATCCAGCCTTGCCAGCTAGTGGGACCCTGACAACGTGATCTGCTCGGGGTCTGGGAGGCGCTCTCGAGTGATGAAAGATAATAGTTGTCAACCTAAATCACCTAGATGGGGGTGAATAGGTGAGTTGTGCATCTTTTGCGGAATAAAAAATCTTAGAACACAGCACAGATCTATCTACTAAAATATCACAGACGAGACAAGATTTATAGTGGTTCCCCGATCTTGGGTACATCCACTTTCCCTCACAGATCTAGCAATGAACTAGACTCGGCTACTCCACTATCTCGGATTGAAAATCAATCCTACCCTTGGAACAAAGTTCCAACAATCTCAATCCAATCAACTGGATCTACAACTCGGAAGAAACACCTTCCTATAAACTCGGAGTCAAAAACTCCTACACTCGGAGAAAAATTCTCCTACAGAAATGAAATACAAGTATTGAAAAATACAAACAGTAATATTGTCTGGTTCAGATCTGAAAATGAAACAGGAACTGGAATCTTCTTCTTGGCGTGCGGCTTTATCAGAAAAGTTGAAGAAAGATTCTCAGCAACAGTAGATCTGAACTCCTTGCTTCCACGATCGGACAGATGATGAGTATGTAAAAATCGATCTCGATCTGGAGAGCTTTTTCAGTCTATTTCCTCTAAAGATCGAAACCCTTGCCGGAGAAGAACAGAGGCGGCAGCGGCTTTCGTTCCGTGAAGAGGGAGAGAGAGGAAACAACGATTCCTTTTTAGAAAGCGGCGACTGTAAAATTTAGAATAATTTTCTTCTTGAAAGAATTATTTTCTGATTAGGGTTTGTCGATTAGACAAGACCTTTTATAGGAGTACTAATAACGGTCATAATCGATTTTAATGACGTACACGTGGACCAATCATATCACGGAATTTGAAAATCTGTCAAATCTAGACTTGGGAGAAATTCAGAGAAAATGAGGTCATATACACGAGTGGGTATAAAACTACTCGAGTAGGTCAAGGAATACTCAAGTAAGCAGAGAAATATTACTCGGGTATATAATTCATGGCTACTCGAGTAGGTAGAAGACAACTACTCGAGTGCATATAATCAACTACTCGAGTATTTAGAAGATCTACTCGAGTATACAGAAAATTTTCACGGGAAGGAGTTGAGCCACTCGAGTACAAGTTGTACTACTCGAGTAGGCAGAATTGAACTACTCAGGTGGTTAGAAGAACTACTCGAGACAAACACTTAGAAATATTCTGCACACGGGAGAAACAGTTACTCGAGTAGTCAGATTGAACTACTCGAGAGGAAAGAAATCTTCTCAAGTATATGAATGGCCTACTCGAGTATTTCTTAACTACTCGACACAGAAAAGAGAGATACTCGACACAGTGTCGAGAACTACTCGAGTATATAAAGTACCTACTCGAGTAAATGACTTAGAAAAATTTGGAAACAAAATTTTGGGCAACTCGAGTAGGAAGAGTGATCTACTCGAGTATTTAAGTAAGCTACTCGAGTATGTCAGTGAACTACTCGAGTGTTTTACTTAACTTCACGAGAGGAGGAATTTTCTTACTCGAGTATGCATAAGTTTTACTCGAGTATATCTCAAGTGATCTACTCGAGTAGTTAAGGACCTACTCGAGAGAAATACTTAGGAAAAAGTCTGTCAGCAATATTTCTTCTACAAGAAGGGAATCAGCACCAAGTCTTTACACAGTCCTATAACTTGAATATAAAGTGTATCCCAATAGAGAGGCTACATATGAGTCAACACTTTGGAGCACACAATGATGGATTACACTGTATGGTCCTGTGTTTGGTGACCCATTGTAGACTGACATTGGTCTACACTTCCCATTGGAGTCCTGCACACACATAACTCAAACGAATCATCAAATACAAACTAATTCATCTTAGTTCTAGGGTGACTTCATCAAATCTGGGTTAATGTGGGTAGAGTTCCCAACAATCTCCCCCTATTTGTTGAAGTCAGAACCCTTTACACTAAGGTGAATTATAGACATAAAAAGAAGCTAAGTAGAAAATGTACAAGCAAGCAATAGACTATGAGAAAGGATAATAAGAGCAAAAACTTAGAATTATATAAATAAGAATATCCAATATTATCAATTCTACAGTCAATCATTCCACATTCTCAAAAATCCTTGAAAGTCAGCCTTGATTCTGTTGTCTGTCCAGTTTCTCTTGTTGTCTCCTCTGGTAGCAGTAGGGTTTGGGATAATACTTGGGAGGTCTAGGAGGGGCTGCAGAGTTGTTCCTCCCATATTCTCTGTCATAGATTCTTCCCTTGGTCATGGATTTTTCATAAAGTTCCCATTCATATGAGCTGTAATGAATATTCCTGCTCTCATGGAATTCCATAACTAGTCTGAGAGTTTCCAGAATCAGGGATTTGGAGGTTGGAGACCAAACTTCAGCATGTTCAGTAGCTTTAGTAGGAGCAGTCTTGCTAGCAGAGGGGCCTTCACCATACTTCCTTTTCTTCTTATATGTTTTGATCTCTGGAGGAGCCTGAAGGAAAATGTCAGCAGGATCTTCTTCCCAGCATGGAGCATAGGAGTCTGGAGGAGCAACTGTATCTCCAAGCCTGGGAGAGAAGGTAGGTTGCAGAGGAGCAGCTGGAGCAGATGGAGTAGATGCATCTGTAGCTAGAGGGTTTAAATGATGGGGAATGATGTTGGGGTCAACAGCAAGGTCTGGCAGAATCTGATTGTGCATCCAGACAGCAGTGTCATAGGTTTGAAATTTGACACTCTGTATCTGGGCTAGCACATCATCATGAATTATCTTCACATGAGTTTCCCATACATCTGACTTCTGAGCAGCTGATTTTTCTACTTGTTCTTTGAGTTCTTTGATCAATCCCTCCCCCTTTCTGATTTCAATAGATAACTTCTCTATAGTATCTTCTTTGAAAAGACCAACTTCTTCACAGATTTTCACTTTGTTGGCTTCAGTTCTCTTGTCCAGTTCAATTTGATTAGTTGCAAGGGTTCACCTTGTTCCATAACTTATCCAACACTAGTGATAGTGTGGTCAAGGGATTTGCCACCAAGTTGAAATAAGTACTTGAGCTTGTCAGTATTATGCTGAATTTTAGCAAAGCTTCTGCTCATCTCAGTCTCGAGAGAAGTTACCATGTCAGTTACAGTTTTTAGAGAAGTATCAAAATAATTTCTTTGTTCTTGCAGCAGGAAGGAGATTTGGGACATCAAATCTGGAGAGGGAGAGGCAGCAGCAGCAGCAGTTGGAGCAGCAGAAGGAAGGGGAGGAGTTACCCATGGAGCTATTTCTTCAATGATCATAGAGCTGTGAGCTCTGGTGGTAGGAATGATAGCACCCCCTTCTTCTGTAACCTGAGGGAAAGAGAAATCTAGGTTTCTGAGAGGAGCTTCTGCTAGCTCTGGAGAGGGCTCATCAGAAATAAGAATTGTGTATTGCTGGTCTTTGAGGGCAGCAGGAGATTGTGCTGGAGTCCTGGCTGGAGAATGTTCAGGAGACTGTGCTGGAGTTGAGTCCTTGTGACCTTCAGAGGATGGAGCTGGAGGAGATAGAGGAGGAATAGACATCACTTCTTCAGATAGCTCTGCAATCATAGCATCTATGACAGCAGCTGTTGAGAGAAGAGATTCTTGAGGTATCTGATCTGAGGGAGTTGCTGGACTTTGTGGAGTATGAGGTAGGGAAGAAATTGCTGGCTGAGGAGAGGGCTGCCTGACTTGGATAGAAGGAGCAGGCTCCACCTCACTGAGTGCACCAGAGGAGCTGGCCACATGATGAGGAGAGGGAGGTGAAGTCCTGTCCTCTAGCGTTGGAACCTCTAGAACTTCTGAAATCTTTGCAGCTTGGGCAGGATTCTTCAGCTTGAGCTCCCATCTCTGAATAGAAGAAATGGAGACTTTCTTCATGTGGTGAAGAGGGGTCCCTTTGGAGAAGTCGAATACATGAGGATTAGTTTCATGGAGGAGCAGAGAGATAATTCTGGCGAAGTTGAGGGATTTCAAACTATCCTTGATTTTGTCCGGAATTAGCATCCCAAACTGATATTTCTTGCGGCAGACAATGGATTGCATGATGTCGAAGAAATATAGTGGAATGTCTCTTATGGAGTTGGTTTTGCACAGTAAAATCTTTCCAATAACATCAACCAGAAATTTTCCTTCTGCGTTCATGTCTGACCTTTTGATGTACTGAGCATCAGCCGAAATGCCACAGAATAAGGCTATTCTGTCAGAGTCTTCATCATCTAAGTTATCTTCTTCGGCTACTAGGGGCAATCAGATAAGCTGAGAGACAGAGGTCTTGTTGAGTTTAATTTTCAAACCTTTCACTTTTGATTTCAGGACATGTCCATGATGTTTGACCTTCAGATTTGAGAAGAATTCGGCTACTTCCGGGAAGAGAATCTGGCAGGGTTCTTGTAGGATGAAGAATAACCATGCGGTGTCTAGAAGAATCAGCAAGTTGTGAAAGTCATCTGAAAGCTCGACAATCCCGGCGGTAACAAGTTCCGATCCTACACCAATCTTGGAGATGGCGGCCATGATCCAGAAATTGGAAAAACAATTCTGTCGCGGGGAAGAGGAAGAGTCGCCGCTCTGCAATTTCTCGAGTGAAGATGAAGCAACGGACGGGTACTCGAGTGCTTGGAAATGATTTCGTGTAGAAGTAATGTGGAATTTAGAATTTATAAACCCTAGGTTTATGTCTAATCATCGAGAAAAAAATAATTTAAAAGGAAAGGCGGCACGGGAAAATTTGAAAGCCAAAGGTCATGTACACGAGAGGTAAAAGAGGTACTCGAGTATATAGGGGGTTACTCGAGTAGGTCTATAGGAGTTACTCGAGTAGGTCTATAGAAGGTACTCGAGTAGGTCTATAGAATCTGCAATGACTCGAGTAGAAGAATTGACTCACTCGAGTAGATGAAGTGTACTACACGAGTACATTACTTGCCTTACTCGAGTAAGTTAAAGGACTACTCGAGTAGGTCTGTTGAGTACTCGAGTAGATACTTTGAGTACTCGAGTAGGTCAGGTTTTACTTGAGTCAGAGAAGGAAGAAAACTTTGAAAAGCCAGATTTTGACTAACCTTTTAATTTCCTTTACTTTCATGAAATCCAAACTTCTCTAATCTTCTTTGTTGAGCAACCCAAGTTCAGTTTTGAAGAATGAGAACTTAGTCTTGTCTAGCGGCTTCGTGAAAATATCTACAACTTGCCTGTCTGTGGAGACATATTGGAGATCTATGTCCCCATGCTCTACATGCTCCCGGATAAAATGATACCTTAGCTTGATATGCTTTGTCCGGCTGTGCGAGACTGGATTGTTGGCTATTGTAATTGCGCTGGAGGAGTCGCAAAACAGTGGGACATTCTTGAACTTCAAGTTGTAATCTTCGAACTGATTCTTTATCCAAAGTAACTGTGCGCAGCAACTGCCTGTAGATATGTACTCTGACTCGCCCGTTGAGATTGCAACACAGTTCTGCTTCTTACTACTCCAGGAGATTAGCCTTCTTCCAAAGAATTGGCAAGTCCCTGAAGTGCTTTTCCGGTCGTCTTTGCTACCTGCAAAATCTGCATCTGAAAACTCAATTAGTTCGCTGTCATTACTTCTTGGGTACCATAAGCCAAGATTTGGTGTACCTTTAAGGTATCTCAAAATCCGCTTTACAGCAGCGTAGTGAGATTCCTTAGAGTTCACCTGAAATCTAGCACATACACACGTTGAAAACATTATGTCAGGTCTACTGGCAGTAAGGTAGAGCAGGGATCCAATTATGCTTCTGTACTTGGTTTCATCAAAAGGTTTCCCTTTTTCATCCTTGTCCAGAGACATAGTTGAGCCCATTGGATTCCTCGTAGAGGTTGCGTTCTCCATTCCGAATTTCTTAATTAGCTCTTTGGTGAACTTGGTCTGCGAGATGAAAATTCCATCTTTAGATTGTTTCCCCTGAAGCCCTAAGAAATATTTCAGCTCTCCCATACTGCTCATTTCGAACTTCCCTTGCATAAGTTTTGAGAAATTTTTGCAGAGGTCGTTATCTGTAGAGCCAAAAATAATGTCATCGACATAGATTTGCACTAGCAGAATCTTGCCTTTAATTTTCCTAAGAAATAATGTCTTGTCTATCTTTCCCCTTGTGAACTTGTTCTCAAGTAGAAAGCTAGACAGCGTCTCATACCAAGCTCGAGGAGCTTGTTTCAGACCATATAGAGCCTTGTGCAGTAAATAGACGTAATTAGGAAAGTTGGGATCAACGAAACCTGGAGGTTGTTCCACATACACCTCCTCCTTTATGTTACCATTTAGGAAGGCAGACTTCACGTCCATCTGATAAACCGTGAAACCTTTGAATGCAACATATGCTAGGAACAACCTTATTGCCTCCAGCATCGCCACTGGAGCATATGTCTGGTCGAAGTCGACTCCTTCTTCTTGACAATAGCCTTTAGCGATGAGTCTGGCCTTGTTCTTTATGATCGTCCCGTCTTCGTCCATCTTGTTCCTGTAGACCCATTTTGTTCCAATGACGTTCTTTCCTTTGGGTCTTGGAACAAGCTTCCATACATTGCAGCGCTTGAACTGATTTACCTCTTCTTCCATTGCCAATATCCACGATGCATCAGAGTTTGCATCCTCAAACTTCTTTGGTTCAACCTGCGAGAGAAAACTTAAATAAAGATTCTCGTTAGTTGTACCTCTTCGAGTTCTGACACCATCCCGGGGATCTCCTATGATCTGCTCCATAGGGTGATCCTTCAGATGTCTGAGCTCTAAAGTTCTTGCATCTGGATTGTCTTCAATCACTGGAGTGATTTCTTCATCTAGGATGACTTCTTCATCTTGATCATTAGCCTCTCCAATAGGAGTTGGAGTGGTGATCTTAATGAGCTTTTCGCCTTTGTCTTCGGACGGTTCATCCAAGCTAGTTTCTTTCAGATTTTCACCGGCATCTTCAATGAGCACACTAGATGGATTGCTTTGCAGTAAGCTCGTCTCATCAAATACAACATGTATCAATTCTTCTACCATCAGGGTTTTTCTATTAAATATTCTATATGCCTTACTATGGCTACTATAATCTACAAAAATACCTTCAAAACTCTTTTCGCTGAACTTGGTGGTATGATACTTACCATTGTTAAGTACGAAGCATTTACAACCAAAGATTCTAAAGTATGAGATTGTTGGTTTCCTGCCTTTCAGAAGTTCGTAAGGTGTCTTATCGTGGTCTTTGTTTATGAGTGCTCGATTTTGCACGTGACATGCAGTGTTGACGGCTTCAGCCCAGAAGTACTCCGATAGTGAAGCATCACTCAACATGGTCCTGCAGCCCTCTATGAGTGTTCTATTCCTTCTCTCAGCCACTTCATTCTGTTGTGGAGTACGAGGAGAGGAAAACTCATGAAAGATACCTAAGCTTTTACAGAATTCTGTCATGACCCCAGATTTGAACTCTATTCCGTTGTCACTTCTGATTTTGACTATGGAGCAGTTGTATTCATTCTGGACTTGCCTGACAAAATTAGTAAAGATGTTGAAGGTATCTGACTTGTGTTTCAGAAAGAACACCCACGCAAAGCGCGAGTAATCATCAATAATTACCAACGTATAATCCTTACCTCCCAAACTTCTAATTTTCAGTGGACCAAATAAGTCCATGTGCAATAGATGGAGACATCTGTTAGAGTCTTTGCCAATAATGCTTTTAAAGGTAGCCCTTGTTTGCTTGCCTTTTACGCATGCATGACAAGGTCTATCTTTGACGCACTTGACATTTGGGACATCACATACTAAGTTCATTGAAAATAATTTATTAATAGTTTTGAAATTAATATGTGCTAGTCTCTTGTGCCATTGGTCACCAAGAGACGCACTATCTTTTGCTAAAAGACACACTGGTGTAGAGGAATCTATACAAATGAAATTTAAACAGAAAATATTCCTGCTTCGAGTGACGGATAGAATCGTTTCCATATTGTCAACGGATTTTATAAAGCACTTATCAGCATGGAATTCAACTATGTATCCTTTATCGCAGAGTTGGCTTATGCTAATGAGATTGTGTTCCAATCCTTCGACATAAGCCACATCTGAGAGGGATACATTACCGTTAGTAATCATACCATAGCCTCTAGTGATTCCACGGTCTGAACCTCCAAAGATGGCCTTTGGTCCATTCATGACTGGAGTAAAGTTCTGAATGAGGCTTCTAGTCCCGGTCATAAGCCGAGAGCATCCGATGTCCAAGTACCAGATAGGCGTTTTGTTGGCCTTTGGACATACCTGCAATCATAATCAGTTTGCCTTAGGAACCCAAAAACGTTTAGGTCCTTAGTCTCGGGTTAGAGTACTCCCCCTGCGAGTGTTAGCATTATGAGTGGTCTTTCTCATGTTGCTAACATGAGGGGTTGCAGCGTTTCTGGAATTGAACCAACAATCTATGGCGAAGTGACCAACCTTGCCACAAAACCAACAGTCAAATATGTTGTACCTTTGCCTCATGATGTCCTGCTTGACCTTTTGGAATTGTGGTCTAGCAGGGGCAGCATTCTTGGAGGAAGATGCCTCATGATGATGGCAATCACATGGCTTCTTCTCCTTTGTGGGCTTTTCTACAACAGGCTTTGTCTTTGATGCCTTCTTGAAGTTATGCCCATGATTGAAAGGGCCATAGCTCTGAAGAATAACTTCTTAATAAGGTGCCTTAAAGACACTTTCACCAAAGTTTCGGGGTCGAGTCCATCCTTGATAGCGGGACTTTGGCTCTACATAGGTAGGCCTAACAAAGTGCCCATAGGATGAGTCAAAATCAAACTAATTTGTCGGAAAGATGACTTTCTTGAATGTAGTTTGATCTTGAGGGGCTTTCACCTTCTCTTTGGCTATGGCCTTTTTGGCGGCCTTATTCTTCCGTTGATTCTTGTTTCTCCTAGAGGATTTACTAGGAGCTTCTTCATGGCCTAGTCCAGCTCCCTTGGCCTTTGCTGAGAATTCAGCAGTGAATGGAAGAACTGTTTTGGGCTTCGAGAAACTCTCAACAAGTATCTTTTCAGCCGCAAGTTGGGCTTCCAACTCTTTGATGATTTTCTCCTTATGGTCAAGGTGCTCAAGAGCCTTGTTATATTCTTCAATAGCATTATTGAAGTTTTCTTCGAGGGAGTCAGTCTTTGCGACTTTCTCTCTCAAGATGTTCTCTTCGGCTTTTAGAGATTTGATCTCTTTAGCCTGAGTCTTCACGACTCGACGACATTTGTCGTAAGCCATGATTAACTCCTTGTACTGGGCCATTAGCTCTAACTCATCGTCAGAGGAGATATCCTCACAATCATGCTCAGAGACTTCAGAATCTGAAAGAGGGGTTTGAGAGTTTACCTTCCCAGTGAACTGGGGCTCTTGATCATCATCTGTTTGAGCCATTAGCCCAAAATAAGCTTCTTCTTCTTCTTCACTTGACTCAGATGAGTCGGAGTCACTAAGAGTCTTGCTCTTTTTTTGGCTGTGAGGCTTTTCTCTTTCCTCTTCTTGTTGTGTGAGGATTTCTTTTCTTCTCTTCTACCACCCTCCTTCTTCTTATGAGGGCAGTCAGCGATGACGTGACCTGGCTTATTGCAATAATAGCAGATGATGTCAGTCGAAACATATTTGTTCTGTTTGGAGGAATACCTGTCATGGCTACTTGAGCCTTTTCTTTGTCGATCACCATCGTGTCGCGATCTTCTATAGGAGGTATCCTTGCCTTTCCATTGCTTTTTCTTATTCAAGAATTTCTTGAACTGACGTGAGAGCAGTGAGAACTCTCCTTCTGATAGCTCAGAGCCTGAGGTACTAGGCTCAGAAGTTTCTTCTTCTTCACTAATCTCTGGAGCTGGAGCAGGGGAGGCAGCTTTTGTCTTTCTGGAGGTGTCTGCTTTTAGAGAAACAAACTTTTCTTTGAGAGCAGACCTGCTCTTCTATTCTTCAGCTTTCCTGGTGTTGAGTTGAAGCTCATATGACATAAGCTTCTCGAAGAGATTTTGTGGGTCTGTCTCAGCCAGCTTCCCAAACTCCCTGATGACACAGACCTTGTTGTCCCATTCTTTGGTCAGGGATCTCAGGAATTTGTCATTCAGTTCTCCATTAGTGAATACTCTGCCATAGACTCTTAGGCCATTCACTATCTTGAAAAAGTTCTCAAATGTATCAGCAATGGTCTCTTTGCTTCCCTGTCGGAAGGCTTCATACTTCTGATTGAGGAGGGATCTCCGATCATCCCTCACTTCTTCTGTTCCCTCCATTAAGGTAACCAAGGGCTGCCACATCTCCTTTACAGATTGGCAGTGGATTAAGTTTTGCAGCATTGAGTCATCAACTGCACTTGCTATAATGTTTTTAGCTTTCTTGTCTAGTGAGACAAGTGCAATCTCGTCCTTGTCTAAATCCATCAGCTTCTTTGGAACCTTCTTGGTAGGATCTATAGTGGAGACAGTCATAGGGACATAAGGACCTTATTCAACTATCATGAAGATCCTTGGATCCACAACTTCCATAAAAAATTTGATCCTTTCTTTACACATGGGAAAGTTGTTTTTGTTGCACAGGGGAAGCTTGGCGAAATCCTTTGCCTTGTCCATGATAGATAGATCTCAAATGACAACTATATGCAGGAACTGATCAACGTGTTAACCTTTTAACAATCAACCTCCCTCTGATACCAATTGAAAGATAATAGTTGTCAACCTAAATCACATAGAGGGGGTTGAATAGGTGAGTTGTGCGTCTTTTGCGGAATAAAAAATCTTAGAACACAGCACAGATCTATCTACTAAAATATCACAGACGAGACAAGATTTATAGTGGTTCCCCGATCTTGGGTACATCCACTTTCCCTCACCGATCTAGCAATGAACTAGACTCGGCTACTCCACTATCTCGGATTGAAAATCAATCCTACCCGCGGAACAAAGTTCCTACAATCTCAATCCAATCAACTGGATCAACAACTCGGAAGAAACACCTTCATACAAACTCGGAGTGGAAAACTCCTACACTCGGAGAAAAATTCTCCTACAGAAATGAAATACAAGTATTGAAAAATACAAACAGTAATGCTGTCTGGTTCAGATCTAAAAATGAAATAGGAACTGGAATCTTCTTCTTGGCATGCGGCTTTATCAGAAAAGTTGAAGAAAGATTCTCGGCAACAGTAGATCTGAACTCCTTGCTTCCACGATCGGACAGATGATGAGTATGTGAAAATCGATCTCGATCTAGAGAGCTTTTTCAGTCTATTTCCTCTGAAGATCGAAACCCTTGCCGGAGAAGAACAGAGGCGACGGCGGCTTTCGTTCCGTGAAGAGAGAGAGAGGAAACAACGATTCCTTTTTGGAAAGCGGCGGTTGCAAAACTTAGAATAATTTTCTTCTTGAAAGAATTGTTTTCTGATTAGGGTTTGTCGATTAGACAAGAACTTTTATAGGAGTACTAATAACGACCATAATCGGTTTTAATGACGTACATGTGGACCAATCATATCACGGAATTTGAAAATCTGTCAAATCTGTACTTAGGCGAAATTCAGAGAAAATGAGGTCATATACACGAGTGGGTATAAAACTACTCGAGTAGGTCAAGGACTACTCGAGTAAGCAGAGAAATATTACTCGGGTATATAATTCATGGCTACTCGAGTAGGTAGAAGACAACTACTCGAGTGCATATAATCAACTACTCGAGTATTTAGAAGATCTACTCGAGTACACAGAAAAATTTCACGGGAAGGAGTTGAGCTACTCGAGTACAAGTTGTACTACTCGAGTAGGCAGAATTGAACTACTCGAGTGGTTAGAAGAACTACTCGAGACAAACACTTAAAAATATTCTTCACACGGGAGAAACAACTACTCGAGTAGTCGGATTGAACTACTCGAGAGGAAAGAAATATTCTCGAGTATATGAATGGCCTACTCGAGTATTTCTTAACTACTCGACACAGATAAGAGAGATACTCGACACAGTGTCGAGAACTACTCGAGTATATAAAGTACCTACTCGAGTAAATGACTTAGAAAAATTTGGAAACAAAATTTTGGGCAACTCGAGTAGGAAGAGTGATCTACTCGAGTATTTAAGTAAGCTACTCGAGTATGTCAGTGAACTACTCGAGTGTTTTACTTAACTTCACGAGAGGAGGAATTTTCTTACTCGAGTATGCATAAGTTTTACTCGAGTATATCTCAAGTGATCTACTCGAGTAGTTAAGGACCTACTCGAGAGAAATACTTAGGAAAACTTTTGTCAGCAATTTTTCTTCTACAAGAAGGGAATCAACACCAAGTCTTTACATAGTCCTATAACTTGAATATGAAGTGTATCCCAATAGAGAGGCTACATATGAGTCAACACTTTAGAGCACACAATGAGGGATTACACTTAATGGTCCTGTGTTTGGTGACCAATTGTAGACTGACATTGGTCTACACTTTCTATTGGAGTCCTGCACACACATAACTCAAACGAAGCATCAAATACAAACTAATTCATCTTAGTTCTAGGGTGACTTCATCAAATCTGGGTTAATGTGGGTAGAGTTCCCAACAAGTGACATCCATCCCTGCCAGTTAGTGAGAGCCAGGCAACAGGATCTGCTCGGGGTCTGGGAGACACTCTCAAGTGACATCCAGCCCTGCTAGCTAGTGAGAGCCTAGCAGCGGGATCCGCTCGGGGGTATGGGAGACGCTCTCGAGTGACATCCAACCCTGCCAGCTAGTGGGAGCTTGGCAGCGGGAACTGCTCGGGGTCTGTTTCATGAACACCATCGGACATACAAACTATTGCAAAAAGAGATCTGAAATGATGCGATATCTTATATTTATAAAAGAAGGTGCTACATACTTTGTTCATGGATAGAAACGCTTCAAGTCATCACCGCTCCAGGTGTGGCTGAGGGTCTCGCCTTCCATATTCTGGAGGCGGTACCTACTAACCTCAATACCTCTTTGATAATGTACGGACCTTCCCAGTTTGTGTTGAGCTTTCCTACGACTGCTGATCTACCTGCAACATTTACTTTTTTCAGGACCAAGTGTCCTTCCGTGAATTATTTTATTCTCACATGCTTGTCAAAGTACTTAGCCATCTGCCGCTTGATTTCTTCCTGTCTGACAGCGGCCACATCTCAGAGTTCCTCCATCAGATCCAGGGAGAGTCACAGCTCAACGTCATTCTCAACCCTCCATTCTTTACTGCCTTCCTCTGCTACCACCACCCGCAGTGCCCGGACCTCGAATTCTATTGGGAGCACGGCCTTACAGCTGTGGTAGAGCTTGAATGGGGTCTCCCCGGTGGCCGTATTGGGGGTAATTCTAAGGGACCATAGGACTAAGGGGAGATGCTCCACCCAGCTCCCCTTCAAGTTCTCCACCTTCTTCTTCAACAAGTTTATAAAGATCTTGTTTGCACCTCTACCTGCCAGTTGATCTTGGGGTGGTGGACCAAGGTAAACCTGAGATCAATCCCAAGCTGTCCACAAAAATCGATGAACTCCACGCTGGCAAACTTATGCCCATTATTTGTGACAATGGCCTGGGGCAACCCGTGTTTGCAAACAATCTCCCCCTATGTGAAGTTTCAAATTACCTGGGAGGTCACCTTGGCTAGCGTCTTTACTTCCAACCACTTAGAAAAATAGTCAATCATGACTAGCAAGAATCTCCTCTGTCTACTGGCCTGAGGGAAGGGTCCTACCAGATCCATCCCCCAGATGGAGAAGGGCTAGGGCTCCGTGACGCTCCTAAGTCTCTGGGTTGGTAGTAGCCGGAGTGGGTCAAACAGTTGGCACTTCTTCGCAAATTCAAAGATATCCCGACCCAAGGTTGGCCAAAAATACACTTGCCTTACAATCCTCCCTTTTAGAGTCCTACTCCCCGAGTGGCTTCCACATTCTCCGGAATGGACTTCTTCCAAGATCCTCTGGATTTCTCCCTCCACTACGCAACGCGCCAACAACCCTGAAAGAGTCTTTCTATACAGCTGCCCATCACGCATGAGATAGTATGCTGACTTGTGCTTGAATCGTGTTTTATCCATGCCCTCCGGGAACTCCCCTGCAGATAGGAAGGTTGCAAAAGGATCCATCAATGAGGGGCAATGGCCAACCAACATCAGTTCCCCCTCCTCGATGGAAGGACGGAATAAGTCGGTGATGGTACCCCCCACTCGGGGTCTGTGTTTGGCTAACTGATCTACCTGCTCGTTCTCCTCCCGCGGCGCATGTCAGATGGAGAATGTTTGGAAGATGCCGATAACTCCCTTTACTTTGGCTAAGTACAAATACAGAGTAGGCTTCTTGGCCTCAAACTCCCCGTTGATCTGAGAGGTCAATACCATGGAGTCCGTGAGCACCTCCACATATTGCACACCTGGCTCCCTGGCAAACCGAAGCCCTGCGATCACTGCTTCATACTCAGCCTGGTTGTTGGTAATGGGAAGGTGAACCACCACTATTTGCTCGATCTTTGTCCCTTGCGGGCTCTCCAAGATCACTCCTATCCCCAAGGAATGCCTCCCCGAAGCTCCATCCACCTTCACCCTCCAAGGTACTGGGTGAGTGAGCTCAGCCTCCTCCAATTCAACCACATAATCAGCCAGAAGGTCGGCCATAGCTTGAGCCTTGATCGAGAGGAGGGGAATAAAAGATTTATCAAATTCACTCAGCTCCACCGAGCACTTCGCCAACCTTCCCGAATGCTCCATCCCCTCAAAGATATTACAAAGGGGATGGTCAGTCACCACTTGGATGGAGTGTGCCTGGAAGTAGGGCCGAAGCCTCTTAGTGGAGATGACCAAAGTAAAGGCCAGCTTCTCCAGAATCGGATACCAGAGCTCCGCCTTCCTCAAGAATCTGCTCACACAGTAAATCAATAGTTGCTGCTTCCCCTCTTCTCGGACTAGGACATAGCCTAGGGCCACGGCCCCGACCCCAAGGTAAAGGGATAGATCTTCCCCCTCCTTCAGTCCGTGGAGCAGAGGGTCCCGAGTCAGCTGCCTCTTTAAGGCTTGGAATGCCTCCTCGTATTCCTTGGACCATTCAAACTTCTGATTTCCCCTTAGCGCTTTGAAGAAGGAGGAGCACTTCTCTCCTGCCCGAGAGAGGAACCTGCTCAACCCTACCAACTTTCCCGTCAGTCGCTGGACCTCCATGGAATTCCGAGGCGATCCCAACTCCATGATAGTCCTTACCTTGTCAGGATTAGGCTCTACACATGTGAGAGTAAGGAGATTGCCTAGGAACTTATCCCTGCTTTCCCCGAAGACACATTTCAAGGGGTTCAACCTCATTTTGTATTTCCACAGGGTGCCGAAGGTCTCTTCCAGGTCCTGGAGGTGAGATTCAACATCTCGACTCTTGATCATGAGATCATCTACGTACACCTCCAGGTTCCTCCCCTTTTGCTCCCGGAAGACCCGGTCCATCATCCTTTGATACATCGTCCCTACATTTTTTAGCCCAAAAGGCAACATCTTGTAGCAGTATCACCCATCCCTAGTGATGAATGATACATCTTTGGTATCGGGCGGGTGTATCCTGATCTGTTGATAACCTGAAAAAGCATCTAGAAAACTCATTACATAAAAACCGACGGCTGAGTCAACAAGCGCGTCCATCCGAGGCAAGGGGTAACAATCTTTAGGCAAGATTTATTTAGAAGAGATAAATCTACACACATCCTACAACATCCATCCCCTTTTTTTTAACCAGAACAACATTGGTGACCCAGCCTAGATACTGGATCTCTGAAATAAATCTGGCCTTGAAGAGCTTATCCACCTCCTCCCGGATGGGCTCGACTAGCTTGTCCGCGGTGGACATCTTCTTCTGCCGGATGGGGGAGCCCCGAGATCCAGGTTGAGGCGGTGGAAGGCGACATCTGAATCGATCCCTGATATGCCGGCCATGCTCCATACGAAGATGTCGACGTTCTTTTGGATGCATTCCAGTATCCTCTCCTTGTCCTCTAGACTCAGCCTCCACTGATCCGCACCATCTCAACCTTGCCTTCTCGGGTGAGAACCTCCATCTCCACCACCTCTTATGCTGCTTCCAGTAGGGAATGATCTCCCCACTCGCCTTCGACCGCCTCGCCTGGGGCTAGAGCTTCTTCCTCAACTTCCTCCATGGAAATCACCTCGGCCCGCTCATCCTGCACTTCCTCCACTGCCTCTACCTGAGCGTGGATCTCTTCCTCCTCTACCTCCATATCCTTGTCTCCCTATCCAGCCTCCTGCCTGGATTCTGTTGGATCCCTAGTTTGGATTTCGGCTAGGTTCACTATTAGGTTATTGACCCTCTATGTATAGCCTAGGGTCATTTTGTCAGTTCTAAGGTCTAGGTCAGTTTGACTAGGTTAGACAGACATTGATCCAGCCCTCAGAAATATCAAAGATCCAGACTTAGAAGAATGGCCGTCTTTAAGAGATCAGAGAATCAGTTCGAAGTTCTTCGAACTCAGGTCGACGATCGTCGATCGCAGATCGACAAACTCAGAGTCCCTACTTTGAGTTGAGCTTGACGAACTTGGAGCTCAAATCGATGATCTTCCCTCTTCTCTCAAGTTCTTTGGTCGACAAACTTCTTTCTCTGGTCGACGAACTTGGAGCTCAGCTTCATAGTCTATTTTCCAGAATCAACTTTCTTTGAACTCAGCTCGACGAAGACGATTTATCAACTCGACGAACTTGGAGTTTAGGTCGACGAAATCTGTTCTGACTTCGACGATTTCTATCAGTTTGGCATTTTCTCTCAGTTTGATTTCAATTTGGATTATTCTATGGCAATAATTCTCTAGAAATCAATGCTCATATTCTCTAGAATATAGTTGTTGCTTGGCAGCATTAATTATGGATTTTATAGAGTAATTACTTGACTTTTTTAATGAGACAGTTGAGGAAATGCATTTAAGAAAATTCTAGCCGTTCAAGTCCCAGGATTCCAGCATTAATTCAAGGATAGAATTAAAATTCAAATGCTATTTTCTAGAAGGAATTTAAAAGGACTATTTTCAGAAGATCATACAGAGAGATAGATTTAGAGAATTCACTGAGACACACAGACATATATAGATAATCTCACTGAGCTCTTCATCATCAGCTTCAAAACGTTTCAAGTGACAACTATTCAATATCAGTCCAAAAAGCTTCTGAAGATCTTCTAAAGATTGAAGGCCTACACCCTATGCAAAGCACTCATCTTCCTGAACCATTTTTCATCTCAGGGGAGCTTTGATAAGATCAAATCCACTTGTCTTCCCTTAGACTGTTGACAGAGAAGAACACCATCAATTTTCTTTTTCCCACTGTGTACAAGGTTATAACTCCCTTCAAAAGTTAACCCCTTTGTTGTTAAGTCTCCTGATCAAAAGACTTAGTTTGGTTTTTGAGCACCTGATCAAAAGCTCAAAAGGGTTGTTAGATCTCCCTTGAAAAAATAGATCTTGTGGTGATAGGGCACCTGAGCAAAAACTTGTGGTGGCAGAGCACCTAATCAAAAATCTATAGTTGATTCCTACCAGGGTGATAGAAGAGTGGATGTACCCAAGTTTAGGGGAAACACTATAAATTTCTTATGTCGTCTGGAATGCTCTATTGTTTATTTCTGTGTACTGTGATAGTTTTTGTTTTATTCTCTCTTTATACATATACTTATCACTTATTTTAATCCGCTATAAAATTTAATTAAAGCTTTAAAATACTCTATTCACCCCCCTCTAGAGTTAAGCATGAAAGTGAGAGTTAGATCTGAAATACTCTAGAGGGGGGGGGGGGGGGTGAATAGAGTATTCTTAAATATCATTAACAACTATTACAGCTTTTGATGTAAATTAAAAGTGCAGAAATTAATAAACTAACAAACAATAAACCTAAAGCACAAGCACAACAATAATAAAAGAAAAGGAGGCAACTAGATGACACAAGAATTTTATAGTGGTTCCCCAACCTGGGTACATCCACTCTTCTACCACCCTTGGTAGGAATCCACGCAGATTTTTGATCAGGTGCCTGACACCAATGAGCTTTTGATCAGGTGCTCAAAAACCAACCCAAGTCTTTTGATCAGGAGACTTGCAACCAAGGAATCACTTTTGAAGGGAGATGACAACCCTTTACAGAGGTGGGGGTGAGAGATGATTTTGTCTTCTCTTTCTCAATATACAACTGAGAAGACTGTGGATTTGATTATAGCTTAAGGCTCCCCATGAGATGTAGAATGAATCAGGGAAAAATAGGAGCTAAGCTTCAGGGTGATAGGTCTTCAAACTAAATCCTTGACCAACAATAATCTTTAGGAACTTCTTTGACAGATTGAACTGAAGTTGTCCTGTTGAAGTGTCCTGGAGTACTTGAAGAAAGAATACTCTTGATATAGGTATTGTTGTTGTTCTTCTTCAGGTACTGATGCGCTTCTGGTCAAGAGCTTCTGTGTATCAGAGAATCCTTCTTATTGACAGATTAGATTGTTCAAGATTGAATGTTTCTCTGTAATCTCTGTGTGCTTCTCAGTAAGCTGTGCTCTGTGTAAAACTTTCTTAATAATCTTCTAATCGATTCTCTGTGTATCTCAATGTCTATCTGCGTTATTCTCTTCTTCTCTGTCTTTCAAACATTTGAATTCATCTGCAATTAATGCTGACAGCCTTGAGAATAATCGGCATTGATTTATTTCCCCAACTGTCCCGTGGAAAAACGGCAAGCAATAATCCTGGAGAAGACCATAATTAATGCTCCTTCTAACGGTTATAATCAGAGATTGTTAGAGCATTAATTACTCAGGAATTATCGCATTAAAGTGGGGACAGAAGGCGGGAAATAACTAAGTCTGGAATCATCGAATAGATGACAGAATTCGTCGAACTCAGTCCACAGTTCGTCGAGCTGAGATGTTGTATTTGTCGACCAGATGGCTTCTGTTCGTCGAGCTGAGTTCCATGATCGTCGAGCTGGAAACTGAACTGCTGTCTCTTTTTATCTTTGCCTATTCGTCGAGCTGGTAAATATGTTCTCCAACTGGAGTTCAGTAATTATTCTGGAGTTGTCAAATAATCTGTGTGTTGACTGATGTCCCGTGTGTCGACATAAGTCTTCTGTGTGGTGTCGACATAGCCTTTCCCCAATGTCGACTGATGATCTGGATGTCGATACAAATTCTTCTAGTGTCGACTTAGTTGATGTCGACATATACTCTGAGTGTCGACATAAATCTTCTATTTCCAGAATTCGTCGGGCAGAGAACTGAGTTCGTCGACATGAGACTAGTGAACATAGTTTCGACAGAATGCTGTAGTAGTCCAAAGATTCGTCGACCAAAGAATGGTGTTCGTCAAGCTAAGTCTGGAGAACCTTGAATTCGTCGAGCTGAAAACGATTCTGGACTTAGATAAAAATTGATAAACCTCTGGTAATAGAGTTGATGTGGAAGTCCACAAATCGTCGAGCAAAGAATGAAGTTCATCGACCTAAGAACTAGGTTCGTTGACCTGAGTTTAGAGAACAGTCTGGACTTAGAATTCTGAAGGTGAAGTCCAAGGATCGTCGATCTGTGACTAAAGTTCGTCGAGCTCAGCTCAGAGAATATATCTCTAAGATCGTCGAGCTGAGAACAACTATCGTCGACCTGAGTTCGACGAACGTCAAACTCATTTTACTTAGTTTCTTAAGCAATCTCTGATTCTCTGGAAAAACTCTAAGTCTTGAGTCTCTGGCAGTCTGATGTTGGCTTGTCCATGTGATGTTGACTCTAAGAACTTGGCCTAGACTCTAGGACACAACTTTGACCCTAACTATACATGTTGGGTCACATCATCCTAAGTTAGTGAACCTAGCCCAAATCAAACTAGGGATCCAACAATCTCCCACTATTTGGGTGAGGTCACTAATAGACTCACAATAAAACATAAAGTAAACAAAGCAGGAAAAAGATATATCTAGCAGAGATAATTAACACATGCAGCAGATATATTTACAGAAAAGCTTTGTTCAGACAATATGAAATAATTTAAGATAGAAAAACAAAAATAAAATAGTTCATATTTCACTTCTTCTGCTTCTTCTCCTGATGCTTTACATCCTTGCCCTTGTCTCATGGCTTGGTAAAGATTATTTCCCTGTTTGGATTTGAAGCTTGTGCCATAGTCATTATCATGTCAGCAACCCCTATAATCTTCAGAGATATAGCTCTAGGGACCACTGCTTCAGGATGTAATTTCATATAATCATCAACATTAAAAATTTTGTTAGCCTTATCAAACCTTTTCAGTTCTTCTCTCCTGTATTTGGACATTGTAGTGTATTCAAAAGTATCCTTCCCATCAGCCTTTGCCTTGTTAATCATGGAAAGGCCTACAAGTTCCTGGAATCTAGCCATTTTAGTTGTGTTGGCTATTTCTGGATCTTCATAGGGAACAAGAGGAGACGTTGATCTTTTAGAGCTTTCATCTTGTTGATGTTGTTGTTGCTGATGTTGTTGTTGCTGATGTTATTTTCCTGAAGATTGTTGCCTGTGCTGACTGCTATCATGATAAGATCTCCCTTGATGTCTTTGATATGTTTGAATAGGGGCAGATCTTTGAGAACTAGAACCAGAAGCACCAGCTGCAGGAGGAGGAGGAGGTGGTGGATCTTTTCTATACCCTTGAACTGGTGGAGGAGAGTACCTTCTACTCTTCTTCCTTTCCTTTTGCTGATTCTTAGATAGCCACATCCATGCTGACATCCCTTTATATGGTGTTATATTTTGAAGAATGTAGTAAGGGGTGTCATTGTTTGGATTAGGCTTAGGAGCAGGAGGAGGAGGAGCTTTTCTTTTCTTTGATACTTGCTTCTTCTTCTTCTTTGTATCCTCCTCATCTGAATCCTCATCCTCATCTTCATCATCATCATTGTCAGAACCCTGAGGGTTATCATATAGATCATCCAAAGCTTTCAAAGTTTTAGCAGAAATAACAGGCTTTTTTGGAGCAGGAGTTTCAGCAGGAGTTGGAGGAGAAGCTACACAAAAATCAGAACTAACTTGAACAGAGCTTTCAGCTGCTGCCTTATTTTCATCTGCAATGTCAGCCAAGATCAGTTCATCTAGATCTGATATAGGAGAGTCATCCATGACAAATGTTGGTGCTGAAGGTATTATTGGGAAGGAGGGAATATCCACTACTTCTAGAGGTGGAGAGACTGCTGACTGTGCAATAGCAAAACTGTTCTTAAGTTGCTTAGCAACTTTTGAAGAGATGAGAGAAGTGTATGGTATGATAGCCAAGGATGGCTTAGTAATCTCAGCTAGAAGGTAATGCAAATGTACAGTATCAAAAATACTCAACAAAGTTTCTAAATTAACTGTGGGATTAAGAATGAAATCACCAACATTATTAGGCTCTTCAAAGTCTAAGTCGTCAAAATCCATATCAGTTTCAATAAAGTCAATCAAATCTTTATCTATGTATTCTATACACTCTGCTGCTATTGTTGCTGCCTCTGCTGCTGGAGCTGCTACTGCTGTAACTATTGCAGCTACATCATCAGACATCTCCCCCTGCATGGTTTCAGTAAGTCCTGAAGCCATCCCCCTGACTGAAGATGGAGCAGTAGTGAGGGCAGTGATCTGTGCAGAGAGAGAAGAGATGGTGGTAGCAAGAGGTGTAATGGCCTCTGCTGTAAGGGACTTGAGGAGGGGAGTGATTATGGAAATGATAGAAGATATGGTGGAGTGATCCAGTGATGGAGTGGTAGATGATATTGTAGAAGGTGTAGAAGGGGGAACTATGTGAGGGATAGAAAGTGGAGCATCAGGTATGTGAGCATCTGGAGGGATGATAGATGTTGATGGGGATGGATGGGTGGCATCTTGCATGAGAGTGTCTGTTAGTAGATGGTAAGATGGTATTAAAGAGAGATGTGGGGGAAGAGGAGATTGTGGTGGTGTAGGAATGTAGGTGTCATGGGGGGAATCAGGAGGTGTTGGTGGTTGATTTTCTTGAAGAATTTCAGTGATGTCAATTGGTGGGGATGGGGCTGGTAAAGCATGTTGAGATAGAGGTGGAGTAGGAACATGAGTATGTTGTTGTTGTTGTTGTGGTGTTGGAGAGATAGTGGATGATGGAGGCGTGGAGGAGGGATGAATTTGTGGTGCTGGAAGAGATGGTGGTGATGGATGAATCTCTTCAGTAGGTTGGGGAGTGGCTTTAACAGCCCTGGTGCCTTCATAAGCTGGGGTGGAAGAGGTAGAAGCCTTGGTTGGCTTGGTTATTGTCCTCTCCCACCTGCCAAATAAGACACAGGTTAGTCTTTTACTGGCATTGATGAATATGGTCTGGGAGACTAGTGATTCAGCAGCCTTTTCTTGTAAAAAGATCCCTAGGATCCTCCCAAAGCAAACTTCCTTTTTATTATTCTTCTTCTTAATCAGATCAAAAAGAATCTGTGCCCAATCCACCTGTTTCTTATTGATGATTGCACACATGACTAGAAACGGGTGTCTAGTGATGTAATCATGGACAGTATGTTTCCCAAGCAGAACCTTTCTAACCAAATCTGCCAAAAACTTATAAGGGGCAGAGAGGTGTTTCTTCAAGAGTTTGTTAGGGTTATCTCCAGTATAACCCATTAGGCTCAGCATCATGTCAGATTCCTCTATTTCAAGTTCTAGTTTCTCTTCTCCATTCCTTAATCCAAAAATTTCAGTTAAAGTTGCGGGAGTTAAGGAGACGGAGTTACCAGCAATGGTGCCTATCATCGTATTCTCCTCTATTGACGATAGGGTGTAGACACATTCTCTGATTTCAGTGCTGTGTAGTTTGATTCTTCTTGTCATAAAGGTTTTGAGTTCTTATTCGTCAAGGAGTTCCAGAATATAAAGGAATATGGGATCAGAATGTTGAAATGAATCAAAATCCACATCAAAACTAGTATCGAACTTCATGTCTGCGAGAATGCTTGCCTGAATCGCCATGGAATCACCTACAAGAGAGACACAAGAACGACGATCAAGTGCAAAGGAACAGAAAGCACAGAATGGAGGTCGAAGAAAACCTAAATATAGGGTTTTCAAGAATATGAATCGAAAGACTCCGTTCCATGAAAATAAAAATAATTCTTCGAACTGAGTTTGACGAAATTGTTTTGAATGAAATAATTCGTCGATCTTATCCAGAAGAGTTGAAGACAGTTCGTCGAACTCCGTTCGATGAATATCTTCTGAAGCAAGTTTGTCGAACTCCGTTCGACAAATATTGTTTCACTCGCAGAGAGTTCGTCGAGCTCCGTTTGACGAATATCTCTCAAACTTTCCACGGTTCGTCGAACTTTGGAAAATTCGTCGAGTGTAGACAGAAATTAAATAAAGTCTTCTCCATTGATCATTCCAAATTGATTTACAAAGAACATATGATTTCTCTCATCTAGAGATTTGGTGAATATATCAGCCCTTTGTAAGTCATTGTAGATATAGACAAGCTTGATTTTATTTTTGTCTACACACTCTCTAATGAAATGATGTCTTATATCAATATGTTTTGTACTACTATGGTGAACTGGATTCTGGGCTATGGCTATAGCACTTGTAATATCATAGAGTAATGTTGAATTATTTAAGTTGAACCCATAATCTAGAAGTTGATTTTGTATCCAAAGCATCTGTGAACAACAGCTGCCTGCTGCAATATATTCTGCTTCAGCAGTTGAGGTTGACACTGATGTTTGCTTTTTACAAAACCAAGATACTAATCTCATACCCAGGAACTGGCAAGTCCCTGAAGTACTTTTTCTATCTACCCTGCATCCAGTAAAATCAACATCAGAGTATCCAGTTAACTCAAATTCTGATTCAGCAGGATACCATAGGCCTAGATTAGGACAACTCTTTATATATCTCAAAATCCTTTTTAGTAAAATTAGATGAGATTCTTTAGGGTTCACCTGGAACCTAGCACAAAGACATGTGACAAACATAATATCTGGCCTACTTGCTGTGAGGTATAATAGGGACCCAACAATGCCCCTATAAAGTTTCTGATCCACAGGTTTCCCTGGTACATCAGAGTCCACAACAGCATTGGTAGCCATGGGAGTTTTCTTTGCTGAGGCATCAGCCATCCCAAACTTCTTTAGAAGTTCTTTAGCATATTTTTCTTGAGAGATGAACATGCCATCAGGGAACTGCTTCACTTGGAGACCAAGGAAGTAGGAAAGCTCACCCATGCTACTCATTTCAAATTTGGAATGCATGAGGTTAGAGAACCTCTTGCATAATTTGGAATCTGTAGAGCCAAATATAATATCATCCACATAGATTTGTTCTAATAAGATTTGGTTCTTATAATGTCTAGTGAAAAGAGTTTTATCTACAGTTCCTCTTGTAAATTTATGCACTAATAGAAAACTAGCTAAGGTCTCATACCAAGCTCTTGGAGCTTGATTTAGACCATAAAAAGCCTTATGCAATTTAAAAACATGAGAGGGGTAAGTTGGAGAAATAAAAGCTGGAGGTTGTTCTACATAAACCTCTTCTTGTAGCACTCCATTTAGAAAAGCACTCTTCACATCCATCTGGAAGACCTTGAACTTCTTGTATGCTGCATAGGCAAGGAATATTCTTATGGCTTCCAACCTTGCAACATGTGCAAAGGTTTGATCATAATCAATTCCTTATTCTTGTCTATATCCTTGAGCAACAAGCCTAGCCTTGTTTCTCACAATGACTCCTTGGGCATCCAGCTTGTTTCTGAAAACCCATTTGGTTCTAATAACTGGGTAGTTTTGGGGTCTTGGAACCAAATCCCAAACTCTACATCTCTCAAATTGATTTAGTTCCTCCTGCATTGCAAGGATCCAGTAGGGATCCTGCTCAGCATCATGAATGGATAGAGGTTCAATCTGAGAGAGAAAATAGGAATGCATCAAATCTTGGGTGAGTTGATGCCTTGTCTGTACACCTGCTGACATGTCTCCAATCACTTGAGATCTGGGGTGATCCTTAAGTGTGACAAAATCAGGGGGTGGAGTTGGTTGTGCAACAACATTTGGAATTAATTCATCCTGTGGAATTGTATTTGTTGTTGGTAGAGATTCATTTTCTTCAACTTTTTCTTCTTCAATTTCTTCAATGGCTTGTGGAGAGGGATGAGTTGGCACCTCTTGGGTGAGGTTTAGTCCATCCAAGGTCTCACACAAGTGGGGTACCTGCAAGTTGCTATTGGTAGAAACTTCTTTCTCCTTGTAATACATGTTGGTCTCATCAAATGAAACATGAATAGACTCTTCAATTTTTAATGTTGATTTATTAAAAACCCTATAGGCCTTGCTTACTTGGGAGTATCCTAGAAAAACTCCCTCTTCAGCCTTAGCCTCAAACTTTCTAATGTATTTTTGTTTTTGTTATGAATGTAACATAAGCATCCAAATACTTTGAAATAGTTGATTTTAGGTTTCTTCCCTTTGAGCAATTCATAGGGAGTCCTGTTCTTTAGTTTGTGAATTAAGCTCATGTTCAGGACATAATTTGCTGTGCTTACAGCCTCTGCCAAAAAGGTTAGGGGTATGTAAGCATCTGTAAGCAATGTACATGCAGCTTCAATGAGAGTCCTATTTTTCCCTTCAGCTACCCCATTTTGTTGGGGAGTTCTAGGAGCTGAGAAGCAATGCCTGATATATTCCTTCTCACAGAACTCATGCATAAGAAGAGACTCAAACTCTGTGTCATGATCACTTTTGATCAATGCAACATGAGTAGAGAACTCAATCTGTATGGTCCTGAGAAAATCTATAAGAACCTTGAAGGTATCTGACTTTGATCTCAGAAAGAATACCCAACTGAACCTGGAGAAGTCATCCACTATAACCAAAGTGTAGGATTTCCCTCCTAGGCTTTGTACAACAATGGGTCCAAAGAGATCCAAATGTAGCAAGTACAAAATCCTAGGCGAATCACTCTTATTAACAGATTTAAAAATAGTTTTAGTTTGCTTGTCTAATTGACAAGCCCTGCAGAGAACTTCGTTCTTGTAGGGACCAGAAGGTAGTCCTCTAACATGGTTGTGTTTAGATAGCCGAGCAATGTTTTTCAGATTTACATGACCTAGTATTTTATGCCATAAGTCATTCTGATTACTAGTTAAATTAAGTAAGCAGATATCAGTTTTTACGGAAAGAAAATTTACTAAGTATATGTTGTCTTGTCTACTTCCAGTTAAAACTGTTTGGTTGTTTTTATCAATAATAGAAAAAGTGGATGAGTTAAAGTATACCTGATAACCATCATCACATAATTAACTTATGGAGATGAGGTTATGCTTGAGTCCACTTACATATGTCACCTTTTGGAATGTGACAGCTCCTATTCTTACTTCTCCAAATCCTTCTGTCTGACCACATTTGGAGTCACCAAAGATAACCTTTGGCCCCAGCTTAGACTTATAGTTGGTTAAGATGTCCTTGCTGCCAGTCAAATGCTTGGAGTAGCCACTGTCCAGGTACCAAGTTTGTTTTACCCCTGGACAACTCTTCACCTGCAATAGAAAACAATTAATGGTTTTTGACCCAGGTTACCTTGGGTCCTTTGTATTACTGATAAGAGAAGCTGGAAATAACAGAGAATTCAGGTTGGGACTTATATCCTAGGAGGTGATATCTCCTAGGTGGTATGATCCAGTCAGCTAGTGGATTAAATGGTTTCTTAGAGGCATTTAAGTTGCTATTGGAATTATAGTTTTGATTAAGTCTTCCTGGGTTCGACGAATTGCTGTCAGTTCGTCGACCAGAGTTCGACGAATTGTGTTGAGATCGTCGATCTCTGCCCAGAGAATGAACATGTTCATTCTCTGTGCCCCACATTCGTCGACCTCTGCTCGACGAACCATACAGAGTTCGTCGATCTGAGTTCGACGAAAATTGCTGAACCTTGTTTTTACTAGGTGTTTTCTGGTTTTTGGTTTTCTATCCTACTATCTGTTTGTCATTTACTTTTTCTTTCCCTTTAGCAGATACAAATTTTATTGGAGTTGATAAAATGTTTCTCCTGAGAATGGGGGGCAAACCTGATGGAGCACCCAAGCCTTGCTTGCCATTAAGTCTGGCATTAACAGTTCTTGTGATATCCATCAGCTTGAGGCTTCTTGATGAATTGTAAATATACGTATTTTTATGCACATTAATTTAGTCATTTTCATTTATTTTCGTCGTTTTTACTTATTTTTGTTCAATAAAATGCTCCTATTCCTGTAAATTTACTCCTAACTTGTTTTATTTTATTTTTCAGAAAAATTCCAAAATCTGCCAAAATTGAGCAGTACACGCCCTGTGACACGCCCGTGTCACAGGCCGTGTGCCCTAGTCTCGACACATTGTCGAGCGAAAGTGTCGACACTTGGGCCGAGTGTCGACACGGCCTCGACACGCCCTGCGACACGACCCAAACCCGTGTCGCAGGCCGTGTGCCCCACTCTCGACACTCTGTCGAGCACAAAGTGTCGACACTTGGGCGAGTGTCGACACGGCCTCGACACGCCCTGCGACACGCCCGTGTCGCAGGCCGTGTGCCTCACTCTCGACACTTTGTCGAGCGAAAGTGTCAACACTTGGACCGAGTGTCGACCCGGCCTCGACACGCCCTGCGACACGCCCGTGTCGCTGTGAGGCCGTGTGCCTCCTTCCAGCCCGAAATCCAAAAACTTTTTCCAGAACTGCAGACTGACCCTGAAGCAAAAACTGGGGTGTTACACGCCCCCCCTACACGCCCGTGACCTAGGGCGTGTACTTAAAATTTTTTGCCTATAAATTGTCCAGTTCTGTAAGGTCCAAGGGTTCAGATTTTTGGGCCATTTTAGTGTCTTTTTGTGGGCTGCATCCGTGATTTCTAAAGCTATGTAAGGAGATTTCTCCCTCTTTTCTTTCATGTTTGTTTTTGCTTTAGCTTTAGCTCTTGTAATAGCTTGTAATAGTTTCCTTTAATCAATAAAATGTTAGACTTTCTCTTCACATTTGGCTTTGGAATGAACACTTGTGCCCACTTTCCTTCTCCTTTTTATCCTTGGTTTAATCATTGTTCTTCATTTATGAAATGTGTGTGTGTGTGTGTATGAGTGTAATTTATTTACTTTACATATTTTTAACTTGTTTTCATGCTTAGGTATGATAGGTTTTCCTCTTTTTCACCATGTCTTTTTTCTTGAAAGTAAAAGGATTTCATTCTTATGAATTTATAAATGAGGTTTGAAAAGTGATTTTGTTCTTTTTTTTACTTAGTTTTTCTTTTAGGATTGTAAAACATCTTTTGTTCTTTTCATTTTCTCTTCACCTTTTTTATCACTTTTATAAATTCTTAAGAATGAAAAAGTTTTAGTTTTAATTTTTGAGCACCTTTGATTTTGACTTTATTTTGTAAAACTTTTTGCTCATTCTCTTTTTATTTGTTCTTTTTATGTGTTTTGGGTAAGTTTTAGGAGTAGAAATTTTGTTATTTTCATTTATAAGCAACTTTGATTTTTCTTTGTTATTAGTGTGTATGAGTGTATGAGAATAAACTTTCTTTTGTTCTTCTTAAATTTTCATGTTGTGTGTGGAGTGTATGAGTATAATTTTTAATGCTTTGTTCAAATTATGTAGAGTGTGTGAGTGTAGGTGTATAACTTTTATGCTTTGATTCAAATTTTGTAGAGTGTGTGAGTGTAGGTGTTAGCTTTATTGCTTTCTTAAAATTCATATGGAGTGTGTGTGTTCATGTGCATTTATTTCCGCCTACTCGTTAAGAGTTAAATGGCGCATCGTTTTCATTTTCAGTCCTACTCGTTCGAGTAGGACTTGTAATTTTCTTTCTTTATTTTTCCGCCTACTCACTTGAGTCAAATGGTCGGACTTTATTTCCCGCCTACTCGTTTGAGTAGGATTTGTAATTTTTCTTTCTTTATTTTTCCGCCTACTCACTTGAGTTAAATGGACGGACCTTTAAGCCCTGTAATCGCATTTATTTTCTCCTACTCATTTGAGTAGGACTCGCTTTCATTTCAGTCCTACTCGTTTGAGTAGGACTTGCAATTTTCAGCTTTTATTTACCGCCCCCACTCGTTTGAGTGGGACTCGCAAATTTGAAATATGCAAATTTCTTTTATGTGTAACTTAGTTCCTGTTTAATTTATAATTTGGAGTGTGCGTGAGTTCTTGTTTTAGCTAATTTTTCTGCTTTCTAAATGTTCTTTTATTTTTCTTATGTCCCCTTCTTATAATAATTTAGCGTTTAATTTCGAACTCGCGCCTCACTAAATTATAAGCCGTCCCCATACCGATGTGTGGCTAATCGCTATTAGCTCGGCATCGAAGAGCATTGGGACATTTAAAATGATTTCTAATAATTGAAGCTCTTTATTTTCATTTTAATTTAAGGACTTAAGGTTTACCCCGGGTTTACGACGCGTAGGACCACATATCGATGTGTGGGCCCTATTTCCGTAGTCCATATGCTAGCTAGCCGAGAGGCCGTGCATATGGACCGATCACCCCTGGGTAAATAGAGTTGCGTGCATACCCTCGAGAGAGGACAAGCGTAACTCTACCGGATTGGGTTCCCCACCCAATAACGGGGTTCTTAGCGTAAAGCGGGCGTTAAGAGGAATCCTTCGTCGGACTAACATTCGGTCGAATAGTCTTAACGTTTAGGTGAGCGATATCCCTATAGCTAGGTGAGCTCACATTTGTGAAACCTCCACGGCCAAGTTGCCTTATTATTAATTTGAAAACTAAGTCCTATAATTATTAAAAATTGTTTTAGTCTTAATCCGATTCGATGCCGAGCATTAACCCTTCATCGAATATTTTCTAAATCGTTTTTTCGCTTCTTTGCTTTTTCGTTTTTAATTAAGTAAAAAAAATCCACCTTTCTTTCAGTAAAATAATAGTCCTCCCGGAGGAGTAAGAATAGTCAACGCGACCCCGAGAACAATACGACCTCGGTATTCCCCCGAATATCGAGTACTACTTGCCTACCCGAGCAAGCCCGCGGCGATCGACTCACCGAACCAACCACAGTAAGAGTCTGTTCGCGAGCCCATCAAGTTTTTAGCGCCGTTGCAGGGGACTCTCTTTTCGAGTTGCTATTTCGAATTCCGGAGTCTATTACTTTTACTTATTTTCTATAAAAAAAACTAAAAACTTTATTTTAAAAACAAAAAAAGAGTTTATTTTGTTTTATTTTTGTTTGGGTGTATGACCCGTGGACAACCCTCAGAGTCTGAAGATTTTGACTTCGACCCTGAGATCGAACGCTCTCTTGCGCGTATTCGATCTCAACGCTGAAATCCTTCTTTAGATCTCGAGGAATCTATCGGAGAACCCACTGTTGTAGTTATGGCCGCGCCTAACCTTCCCCCGGCGGCCGAGCGTACTATGTCTTATTACGCCCGACCTAACCTGGATGATTCTGGGTCGAGTATTGTTCGCCCTGCGGTGGCGAATAATAATTTTGAAATAAAGTCAAGTGTCATTCAAATGGTCCAAAATGCCGTGCAGTTCGATGGACTGCCGGATGAGGACCCGAATGTCCACTTGTCCTATTTCTTGGAGATATGCGACACCTTCAAGATTAATGGCGTCACTGATGATGCCATTCGTTTGCGCTTATTTCCTTTTTCCCTTAAGTCCAAAGCCAAGGCGTGGTTGAATGCCCTCCCGCGAGGATGTATCACCACGTGGGCTGAGTTGACGGAACGGTTCCTAACGAAGTACTTTCCGCCCGCAAAAACTGCAAAGTTGCGGGCGGACATTTCTTCGTTTGTGCAAAACGATCCTGAGTCTCTATACGAGACTTGGGAATGGTTTAAGGAATTCCTCCGCTGTTGCCCGCACCACGCGCTGCCAACGTGGTTGCAAGTTCAAATTTTTTATAATGGGCTGAATTTTCAGACGCGTCAAATGATTGACGCGGCTGCCGGGGGTACGCTTAACAACAAAACCCCCGAGGCCGCCTAGGCTTTATTCGAAGAGATGTCTATGAACGCCTATCAATGGAACGTCCCGCGGGGACGGCCAAAGCCGGCGGCTGGTCTTTTTGAAGTGGATGCCACTGCTCTCTTGACCCTTCAAGTTGAAAGGTTAACAAAGCAGGTGGCGGAGATGTCTGCTGCCTCCTCCACTCCGCCTTGTTTTATTCCCCCTAACATCTGCGTAGCTGAAGAGTTCGTGGACTTCATGGGAAATTCGGGTCGTCCTCCCTTCAACCCCAACAACAACCCTTATAGTAATAACTATAATCCGGGTTGGAGGAATCACCCCAACTTCTCGTGGAGCAACCCGAATAATGCTCAGCGTCCCCCTATTTCTTATGCGCCCGGATTTCTTCCTCCTCCTCCTCTTCCGAAACCCTCCCCGATGGAGGAAAAGTTTTCGAAATATATTGCGTCCAACGAGTCAAATATCTGGAACATTACCGGATCGCTAAAAACACTCGAACAACAGGTTGGGACAGCTGGCGAGGAAGATGTCCGAGCGCGCGCTCGGGGCACTGCCGGGAAACACGGAGCCCAATCCGCGGGAGAACGCCAACACTATAACCCTCCGTAGCGGAAAGGAGGTGGTCGATCCAAAACGGACCGACCCTCAGGTACATATTTCACCTCCGACCCCTCTTCCCCTTTCTTCGCTTACGCCGCCTTTACCAATTATAAAAGAAAAAATTATTTTAAACAAGGCTCTTCCATATCCGCATAAGTTAGAAAACGAGTGTCAGGACGCGCAATATGAAAAATTTATTTTATTATTAAAACAAATTCACATTAATGTTCCTTTTTGCGAGGCTATCTCGCAAATGCCCAAATATGCGAAATTTTTAAAAGAACTACTTTCTAATAAACGTAAATTAGAGGATATTTCGCATGTATCTCTCAACGCTGTCTGCTCGGCGGCCCTTACTAATAAATTGCCCACAAAACAAAATGACCCGGGACGGTTTTCCATCCCGTGCCTTTTTGGCGATATATTAGTAAAGTACGCCTTAGCTGATTTAGGGGCTGGCATTAATCTGATGTCGTTCTCGCTCTTTTCGCGTTTAGGTTTGGGTACTCCTAGTTCTACGAATATGCGCATCCAATTAGCGGATCGCTCGGTTAAGTTCCCTATCGGGGTAGTGGAGGACGTCCTTGTCCGAGTCGACAAGTTTACCTTCCCGGTAGACTTCGTCATCTTAGATATCGAGGAGGACGCCGAGGTACCAATAATACTCGATCGCCCTTTTCTCGCCACCTCCCGCGCACTAATAGATGTTAGTAATGGTAGCCTTGTCCTCCGAGTAGGCGATGATCCGGTTACTTTCTCTATTAATCCCTCGATGGACAATTTGTCATCGAGCGACGATTTCTGCTACTCTTTAGATACCTTTTTCGGAGATCGTTCTTCTCCCGTTTTCGAGTCCGTATTTTTAAACGACGATATTTATGCGCTCGAAAATTTTAAATGCGATGAGGATACTTCTTTAGACTTGTCTTTCGAACCAATTGGTAAGAAAGACATAGGCATTAAAACCTCCCTAGAAGAACCGCCCATCCTAGACCTCAAACCCTTACCCGCATCGCTCAAATACGCATTTTTGGGAAAAGGTGATACACTTCCCGTTATCATCTCTTCGGACTTGAGTGATTCGGAGACTTCCGATTTATTGGAAGTTTTATTTAAACATCGCCACACAATTGCGTGGCAAATCTCTGACTTAAAGGGGATTAGCCCCTCCTTTTGCACCCATAAGATTTTCCTTAACGATAATTGCCGCAAAACGATTCAGCCGCAACGTCGTCTTAACCCAAACATGAAAGACGTCGTTAAAGCCGAAATCATTAAGTTATTAGATGCGGGGATTATCTACCCTATTTCGGACAGTGCATGGGTTAGTCCCGTGCATGTCGTGCCCAAGAAGGGCGGTCTTACCGTAGTGGCGAATGAGCATAACGAGCTCGTCCCAACTCGTACTGTTACGGGTTAGCGAGTGTGCATCGATTATAGAAAACTTAATGATGCCACCTGCAAGGACCATTTCCCTCTGCCATTTTTGGACCAGATTTTAGAGCGTTTATCCGGTCATCCATATTATTGTTTTCTTGATGGATTATCGGGGTTTTTCCAAATCCCCATTTCCCCCGATGATCAAGAGAAAACAACTTTTACTTGCCCGTTTGGCACCTTCGCATATCGAAGAATGCCATTTGGACTCTGCAACGCGCCAGCTACATTCCAAAGATGTATGCTAGCGATCTTTGGCGAGCTAGTAGAAGACATTATGGAAGTCTTTATGGATGACTTTTCTATTTTCGGACACTCTTTTCCCGATTGCCTTCACAATTTAGATCGTGTCCTTCAACGGTGCGAGGACACAAGCCTTGTTTTAAATTGGGAAAAATGCAACTTTATGGTTCGAGGAGGTTTGGTCCTCGGCCATATGATTTCGTCTAAGGGGATAGAGGTGGATAAGGCCAAGATAGAAATTATAGAAAGACTTTCGTATCCAACAAACGTAAAATCTATTAAGAGTTTCTTAGGCCATGCGGGCTTTTATCGACGCTTCATTCAAGACTTTTCAAAAATAACAAAGCCGCTAACTCACCTCTTGGAAAAGGAATCACGTTTCATCTTTAGTAGCGAATGCGAGTCCGCCTTTAATTTAATAAAACAAAAACTTATCACTTCACCAATTTTAGTGGCCCCTAATTGGTCCCTTCCGTTCGAAATAATGTGCGACGCTAGTGATATTGCCTTAGGTGTCGTTCTTGGCCAACGCGTAGAAAAACATTTTCATCCTATTTATTACGCTAGCAAGACGCTCACTTCCGCACAAGTAAATTACACGACAACGGAAAAGAAACTCTTAGCAGTCGTTTCGCTTTTGATAAGTTTCGCTCGTATATAACGCTATCTAAAGTTATCGTTTTTACCGATCACTCCGCGCTTAAGTATTTATTAGCTAAAAATGATGCGAAGCCCCGCCTTCTTCGATGGATTCTCCTCCTACAAGAGTTTGATTTGGAGATCCGAGATAAGCGGAGAGCGGAAAATCTAGCGGCGGACCACCTCTCCCGTTTAGAAAATCTGGGTGCGGAAGCGCTCGTCGAATCTGAAATAAATGACAGATTCCCCGAGGAACGCCTTCTTGCCATTAATAAATCTTCGTCATCTTCGCTTTGGTTCGCAGATTTTGCAAATTTTTTAGCAGGGCGGGTGCTTCCAAAAGAATTTTCAAGTCATCAAAAGAAGAAATTCTTTTCTGACTTGAAAAATTTCTTTTGGGAGGACCCATTTCTTTTTCGTATCTGCGCAGACCAAGCGGTCCGAAGATGCGTTGCGGGTGTGGAGTGTTTACAAATTCTTAAGCACTGCCACGAGGGTCCAGCCGGTGGGCATTATCAAGACAATCGGACCGCTCGGAAGGCTCTAGAGGCGGGCTACTTTTGGCCCACTCTCTTCAAAGACGCGCATAATTTTGTGCGCGCATGCGATAGCTGTCAGCGGTCGGGTAACATCTCTCGTCGCGACGCGATACCCCAAAATATATTTTTAGAGTGCGAAGTCTTCGATTTGTGGGGCATAGATTTTGTTGGCCCCCTACCTCCATCTTTCAAAAATATGTATATTTTAGTGGCGGTCGACTACGTATCAAGGTGGGCGGAAGCGCAAGCTCTCCCCACCAACGATGCGCGAGTCGTCGTTACATTTCTTAAAAAATTATTTTCTCGCTTCGGTACGCCTCGCGCAATTGTTAGTGATAGGGGAATGCATTTCTGTAACGCTCTTATGGCTAAGACGTTAGCTAAATACGGAGTCACGCACAAGCTTGCCACCCCTACCACCCGCAAACAAGTGGCCAAGTCGAGGTAGTAAATCGAGAGATTAAGCAAATTTTAGAAAAAACCGTTTCACTAAATAGGAAAGATTGGTCTGTTAAACTCGACGATGCGTTGTGGGCGTATCGGACGGCATACAAAACCGCAATTGGTTATACGCCGTTCCGGTTAGTCTACGGCAAAGCGTGTCATTTACCCGTAGAATTAGAGCATCACGCTCTTTGGGCTTTAAAACTCTTAAACCTCGACTCCAACTTAGCCGCTCAAAATAGAAAACTGCAACTAAACGAGCTCGATGAATGGCGTGCGAACGCTTACGAGAGCAATAAATTCTATAAGGAGCGCTCTAAGTTATATCACGATCGAAAAATCAAGTCCCAAAAATTATTTTCTCCGGGCGATCTTGTCCTTCTTTACAATTCACGTCTTAGACTTTTTCCAGGTAAATTAAAATCTAGATGGTCCGGTCCCTTCCTAGTCGAAGAAGTTTTTCCATATGGAACCGTACTCGTCTCCCACCCGGACAAAGGTTCATTTAAAGTAAACGGTCATAGGTTAAAGTCTTATATAGCAGGCGACCCAGTGATCGGTTTTAGCGAAACCATAACTTTCCTCCACATTATAAACCCGCCAAAATAGTCAAGCTACACGACTATAAACAAAGCGCTCCTGGGAGGCACCCCTCGCTTATCTTTTTCGCTCTTTCCTTATTATCTTTGCTGTTTTTTTTTCTAATAAATGCAGGGTTTCTGATCGGCCTCCCCCTACGTGTTTCAGGGAAGCTTCTACCCCCTTCCCTTTCTTTTCTTTATATATATTGTCTTTCCTTTTTTGTTCTGCATACTTACGATACAACATTGGGGACAATGTTGGACTTAAGTATGAGGGTGTTTTCGTACTTTACTTTCTGCACTTCAATTTTTCTGCATTTCAAAAATACAAAAAAAATACATATAACAACAAAACAAAAATAAAAATTAAAAAACATCTTAAAATGAAAAACAATTTTAAATGAAAAATCGAAATTTTTTTTTGTTCTCTTTCTTTCTTTTTTTCCAAAAAACTCAAAAACAACACAAAAATTTATATTTAGTTTCACTTTGTAAATTTTTTTTTGTACATACTCTTTTCTCTCTCCCCCTTCCTCATTCTTGTACAAACCTTTTTATTCCATTATTTTTGTACATATAATGAAAATTCTCTAAAAAAAAATACAAAAAAAGATAATAGGTCAAAACAAAAATTCAAAAAAATTGAGAAAAACAAAAATACAAAAAAAAAAGATAATAAATGAAAAACAAAAAAAAATGATGATAAAAATTATAAAAATAAAAAAAAAACAAAAAAAAAATATGTTTTGAAACAAATAAATCAAATATTTCATCCTTAACTTTCCTGCTATCCAAAAATTCCGTTTTGAGTTTATTTATATGCGAATTTAATTAATTCTTTGTTCACTAACAGTTTGTTAATTATTGACTAAAAAATTTAAATACCCGGGGTTAAGTTTTAAAGAATTCTTTATGCTTTGTTAAAAATAGCGAACTCGTTTTAGACACTACTTCTAATTTTTCATTGACAGGAGCGCGTATATTATGTTAGGAAATAACGACTATAGAATTCTATTATACTTACTTTTAGCTTTCTGAAACATTGGAACGTACAAATTATTAAGGTTGCTCTCAAAAATTTTTAGGATTAAAATCTAGTTTTCCTTTCTCCCTTTACTTTTCATGACCTACTTGTCATGATAAAATTTTCTATCCTTAAAAGATCCTATGTCAATGGGAATAAGATTTCGTTCCGTAAATATAGGCACCCAATAATTTAAAAAGATTATATATGGAGTAAGAGGATAAAATTCATTACTCCTACAAATATACATTGGGTTAATTTTATTCTTATGAAGTTGAAAAACAAAAATCATATTAGGAAAATAAGATTTCGTTTTCCTAATAATCCAAAAAAGAAAAAAAAATGGAGGTTCGAGAAAAAATTACCTCGCCTCAAAAATCAAAACCCTCTTCATAAACCCACTACCCCCTTAGCCAATTGCACGATTCTAGAATTAATTCAAAAATCTTTTTGAGAGCATAATTAGTAAATTGTATTATTTCCAGTAGCACTCGTATAAGCTAGAGTTCTTATAATTCCAAATTATTTTCGTTAATCTAACCATTACAAATGTTGCCTTCTATTTGATTACATCAAGAAGTCCTTTGGCCAAAACTTTTGCGCTATTTAAATCATCTACATAATTTTAGGACTTAACTCTTACACCCCGTATATTTATTTCGATCTCTCTTATAATTGATTAAGCGGTAGCTAAAACTTAGAGTTTTTTTTATTCCTTATATATTCACCTCAAACTTTTGCTCTGGAATAGCAAAAGCCTAAGTATGGGGGTATTTGATGAATTGTAAATATACGTATTTTTATGCACATTAATTTAGTCATTTTCATTTTTTTCGTCGTTTTTACTTATTTTTGTTCAATAAAATGCTCATATTCCTGTAAATTTACTCCTAACTTGTTTTATTTTATTTTTCATAAAAATTCCAAAATCTGCCAAAATTGGGCAGTACACGCCCGTGACACTTTGGTCACGCCCGTGACTGGGCCGTGACATTGCACTTCCCGTGAAATCGGACGATTTCTGAAGTACAAGCTTGACACGCCTGGCGACACGCCCGTGTCACCCGACACGGGGCGTGACCCAAATCCGTGTTCACTCCACTCGACGAATTCATCTCGACGATCGTCGAGTGTCGACACCAACTGACACGCCCAGCGTCACGCCCGTGACCTGGGGCGTGACCTTTCCAGCTGGCCCGACAAGATGCTGACAAAGACTTTCGACGCAACCCGCGCTCGGTTCTACCTCCCCGACACGCCCAGAGTCACGCCCGTGACCGGGGGCGTGACTGTCGCGAACTCAGCCCGAAGTCAACTTTCCTGTCCAATCGCCGGCCGCCTTCATGAATAGTACTGTCACGCCCCCCCTACAAGCCCGTGACCTAGGGCGTGTACTTAGAATTTTTTGCCTATAAATTGTCCAGTTCTGTAAGGTCCAAGGGTTCAGATTTTTGGGCCATTTTAGTGTCTTTTTGTGGGCTGCATCCGTGATTTCTAAAGCTATGTAAGGAGATTTCTCCCTCTTTTCTTTCATGTTTGTTTTTGCTTTAGCTTTAGCTCTTGTAATAGCTTGTAATAGTTTCCTTTAATCAATAAAATGTTAGACTTTCTCTTCACATTTGACTTTGGAATGAACACTTGTGCCCACTTTCCTTCTCCTTTTTATCCTTGGTTTAATCATTGTTCTTCATTTATGAAATGTGTGTGTGTGTGTGTGTATGAGTGTAATTTATTTACTTTACATATTTTTAACTTGTTTTCATGCTTAGGTATGATAGGTTTTCCTCTTTTTCACCATGTCTTTTTTCTTGAAAGTAAAAGGATTTCATTCTTATGAATTTATAAATGAGGTTTGAAAAGTGATTTTGTTCTTTTTTTACTTAGTTTTTCTTTTAGGATTGTAAAACATCTTTTGTTCTTTTCATTTTCTCTTCACCTTTTTTATCACTTTTATAAATTCTTAAGAATGAAAAAGTTTTAGTTTTAATTTTTGAGCACCTTTGATTTTGACTTTATTTTGTAAAACGTTTTGCTCATTCTCTTTTTATTTGTTCTTTTTATGTGTTTTGGGTAAGTTTTAGGAGTAGAAATCTTGTTATTTTCATTTATAAGCAACTTTGATTTTTCTTTGTTATTAGTGTGTGTGAGTGTATGCGAATAAACTTTCTTTTGTTCTTCTTAAATTTTCATGTTGTGTGTGTGAGTGTATGAGTATAATTTTTAATGCTTTGTTCAAATTATGTAGAGTGTGTGAGTGTAAGTGTATAACTTTTATGCTTTGATTCAAATTTTGTAGAGTGTGTGAGTGTAGGTGTTAGCTTTATTGCTTTCTTAAAATTCATATGGAGTGTGTGTGTTCATGTGCATTTATTTCCGCCTACTCGTTAAGAGTTAAAAGGCGCATCGTTTTCATTTTCAGTCCTACTCGTTCGAGTAGGACTTGTAATTTTCTTTCTTTATTTTTCCGCCTACTCACTTGAGTCAAATGGCCGGACTTTATTTCCCACCTACTCGTTTGAGTAGGATTTGTAATTTTTCTTTCTTTATTTTTCCGCCTACTCACTTGAGTTAAATGGACGGACCTTTAAGACCTGTAATCGCATTTATTTTCTCCTACTCATTTGAGTAGGACTCGCTTTCATTTCAGTCCTACTTGTTTGAGTAGGACTTGCAATTTTCAGCTTTTATTTACCGCCCCCACTCGTTTGAGTGGGACTCGCAAATTTGAAATATGCAAATTTCTTTTATGTGTAACTTAGTTCCTGTTTAATTTATAATTTGGAGTGTGCGTGAGTTCTTGTTTTAGCTAATTTTTCTGCTTTCTAAATGTTCTTTTATTTTTCTTATGTCCCCTTCTTATAATAATTTAGCGTTTAATTTCGAACTCGCGCCTCACTAAATTATAAGCCGTCCCCATACCGATGTGTGGCTAATCGCTATTAGCCTCGGCATCAAAGAGCATTGGGACATTTAAAATGATTTCTAATAATTGAAGCTCTTTATTTTCATTTTAATTTAAGGACTTAAGTTTACCCCGGGTTTACGACGCGTAGGACCACATATCGATGTGTGGGCCCTATTTCCGTAGTCCATATGCTAGCTAGCCGAGAGGCCGTGCATATGGACCGATCACCCCTGGGTAAATAGAGTTGCGTGCATACCCTCGAGAGAGGACAAGCGTAACTCTACCGGATTGGGTTCCCCACCCAATATCGGGGTTCTTAGAGTAAAGCGTGCGTTAAGAGGAATTCTTCGTCGGTCTAACGTTCGGTCAAATAGTCTTAACGTTTAGGTGAGCGATATCCCTATAGCTAGGTGAGCTCACATTTGTGGAACCTCCACGGCCAAGTTGACTTATTATTAATTTGAAAACTAAGTCCTATAATTATTAAAAATTGTTTTAGTCTTAATCCGATTCGATGCCGAGCGTTAACCCTTCATCAAATATTTTCTAAATCGTTTTTTCGCTCCTTTGCTTTTCCGTTTTTAATTAAGTAAAAAAATCCACCTTTCTTTCAGTAAAATAATAGTCCTCCCGAAGGAGTAAGAATAGTCAACGCGACCCCGAGAACAATACGACCTCGGTATTCCCCCGAATATCGAGTACTACTTGCGATAGGTGCACTTGCATACCCGAGCAAGCCCGCGGCGATCGACTCACCGAACCAACCACAGTAAGAGTCTGTTCGCGGGCCCATCACTTCTCCCATTGAGAGTTTCCTCAAGTTGTTTGGCCACACAAAGCTCAGTTTTTAATGAAAATATCTTTTCATTTGCTAAGGTTAATTCATCTTTTAACCTAATGTTTTCAGATTGAACATCCTCTAAGTTTCCTAATTTTTCCATAAGAATTTTAATTTCTTTTTCAGAATTAATCAAATCTATACTCATTAACTTGAAATCAGATTTAAATGTTTCAGAGCTGTAGTAAAAAGAGGACATTACCTGATCTGCCTCTGATTCAAACACTCCTTCATCTTCAGATTCTTCTTCTTCTGAGTGACTTCTGGAGGCATCAATTCCCATGAGGCAGACCTCCTTTGCTTTTTCCTCTTCCTCATCTTCAGTGGAGCTTGAATATGTCGACTCATCTTCTGTCTCACTCCAGGTCTCAGCCACAAAGCCCTTTTCCTTCTTCTTGTGTTTGCTGGAAGAGGGTTTTTAGTGTGCTGTCTTCTGGTTTCCTTCTCTCTTCTCTTCTCTTTCTTTTGGTTCTTTGGACACTCAGAGAGGAAGTGCCCAGGCTTTCTGCATCCATAGCACACAACTTCCTTGGTTGGTGTCTTGTTATATTTTGGCTTGTCATCTCTACTTGCTGACTTTCTCCTGAAATCCTTTCTGGCCATCTTGAAGAATCTTTTAGCAAAGAGACTCATAAGTTCTTCATTTGATGTTGCAGTCTTTATCTCTTCAGTGGCTTTGAAAGCAATGCTTTGTTCTCTTCTGGCTGCTGGAGGTGTTCTTTGTTCAGCTGCTTCCCTGGTCTTTATCAGCTATTCATATGACTTCAGTTTACCTAATAGAGATTCAGTTGAAATCTCATTCAGGTATCTGGCCTCCTTGATGGGCCAGATTCTTGTATCACATGAGCTTGGGAAGCACATCAGGATCTTGTCATTCACTTCAGTAAGAGTGTTATTCTTATCCAAGGTTTTTAGCTCATTGATAATTGAGCTTAACCTATTGTACATATCAGAAACTGTCGCAGCTTCTTCCTTCTTAAAATTGTTATATAGGGATATGAGATTTGATCTCCTATCCTTTCTCTCATTTGTTGATCCATCCACCATTTGGTTCAGGGAATCCCAAATGGCTTTTGCTGAGGTGCACTCAGCAACCTTCTGGAAAATATCATCTGACATAGTTTATGTCAGGATATTCATAGCTTTGGCATCTGCAATTTTTGCTTTCTTTTGGCTTTCAGTCCACTCAGGTGGTGGGACTGCATTGTTGCTGGAGGATGTTGTAGATGTAAATGCCTGTGGGGGACCTGTCAAAATTGAATTGTAGATGTCTTCATCAATCGAATTCATGTATAACCTAATTCTTGCCTTCTAGATGACAAACCTATTAAGGTTGCAAACTGGAGGTCTAGTGCTTGCATAATCCTTGTTCTGTGCCATGTTGTGTTTATAATTTAAATGAAAATAAAATAATGTGTAGATCTAACAAAGAATATTTTGGTTCAAGATTTAACTTGTACAACCAAAGGAACCTGCTCTAATACCAATTGAAAGTGAGAGTGAGATCTGAAATACTCTAGAGGGGGGGGGGGGGTGAATAGAGTATTCTTAAAAATTATTAACAACTATTACAACTTTTGCTATAAATTAAAAGTGCAGAAATTAATAAACTAGCAAACAATAAACCTAAAGCACAAGCACATCAAGAACAAAAGAAAAGGAGGCAACCAGACGACACAAGAATTTTATAGTGGTTCCCCATCCTGTGTACATCCACTCTTCTACCACCCTTGATAGGAATCCACTCAAATTTTTGATCAGGTGCCTGACACCAATGAGCTTTTGATCAGGTACTCATAAACCAACCCAAGTCTTTTGATCAGGAGACTTGCAACCAAGGAATCACTTTTGAAGGGAGATGACAACCCTTTATAGAGGTGGGGGTGAGAGATGATTTTGTCTTCTCTTTCTCAATATACAATTGAGAAGACTGTGGATTTGATTATAGCTTAAGGCTCCCCCTGAGATGTAGAATGAATCAGGGAAAAATAGGAGCTAAGCTTCATGGTGATAGGTCTTCAAACTGAATCCTTGACCAGCAATAATATTCAGAAACTTCTTTGACAGATTGAACTGAAGTTGTCCTTTTGAAGAAAGAAGACTCTTGATATAGGTATTGTTGTTCTTATTCTTCAGGTGCTGATAAGCTTCTGGTCAAGAGCTTCTGTGTATCAGAGAATCCTTCTTGTTGACAGATTAGATTGTTCAAGATTGAATGTTTCTCTGTAATCTCTGTGTGCTTCTCAGTAAGCTGTGCTCTGTGTAAAACTTTATCAATAATCTTCTGATCAATTCTCTGTGTATCTCAATGTCTATCTGCGTTATTCTCTTCTTCTCTGTCTTTCAAACATTTGAATTCATCTGCAATTAATGCTGACAGCCTTGAGAATAATCGGCATTGATTTATTTTCCCAACTGTCCCGTGGAAAAATGGCAAGCAATAATCCTGGAGAAGACCATAATTAATGCTCCTTCTAATGGTTATAATCAGAGAATGTTAGAGCATTAATTACTCATGAATTATAACATTAAAGTGGGGACAGAAGGCCAAAAATAACTAAATCTGGAATCGTCGAACAGATGACAGAATTCGTCGAACTAAGTCCACAGTTCGTCGAGCTGAGATGTTGTATTCGTCGACCAAACGGCTTTTGTTCGTCGAGCTGAGTTCCATGATCGTCGAGTTGGAAACTAAACTGCTGTCTCTTTTGATCTTTGCCTATTCGTCGAGCTGATAAATGTGTTAGTCGACTGGAGTTCAGCAATTATTCTGGAGTTGTCAAATAATCTGTGTGTTGACTGATGTCCTGTATGTCGACACAAGTATTCTGTATGGTGTCGACATAGCCTTTCCATAATGTCGACTGATGATCTGGATGTCGACACAAATTCTTCTAGTGTCGAATTAGTTGATATCGACATATACTCTGAGTGTCGACATAAATCTTCTGTTTCCAGAATTCTTCGGGCAGAGAACTGAGTTCGTTGACCTGAGACTAGTGAACATAGTCTCGACAGAATACTGTAGTCGTCCAAAGATTCGTCGACCAAAGAATGGTGTTCGTCAAGCTAAGTCTGGAGAACTTTGAATTCGTCGAGCTGAAAACGATTCTGGACTTAGATAAAAATTGATAAACCTATGGCAATAGAGTTGAAGTGGAAGTCCACAAATTGTCGGGCAAAGAATGAAGTTCGTCGACCTGAGAACTACGTTCGTCGACCTGAGTCTAGAGAATAGTCTGGACTTAGAATTCTGAAGGTGAAGTCCAAGGATCGTCGATCTGTGACTGAAGTTCGTCGAGCTCAGCTCAGAGAATATATCTCTAAGATCGTCGAGCTGAGAACAACTATCGTCGACCTGAGTTCGACGAACGTCGAACTCATTTTACTTAGTTTCTTGAGCAATCTCTGAATCTCTGGAAAAACTCTAAGTCTTGAGTCTCTGGCAGTCTAATGTTGGCTTGTCCATGTGATGTTGACTCTAAGGACTTGGCCTAGACTCTAGGACACAACTTTGACCCTGGCCATACATGTTGGGTCACATCATCCTAAGTTAGTGAACGTAGCCCAAATCAAAATAGGGATCCAACAAAGCAGATCTATCCTTCACTGGTATCAGAGCATATCTGATATCTCTTTCAATTGGTATCGGAGGGTAAGGTTGTTTGGTTTCACAGGCTAACACCTGAACCAAAAGATCTCTGATAGATCTAATTATCTCTAGTGTCTCTCTTATATGTCATGGCACAGAATAAAAAATATTCAAGCACCAGACCTCCAGTATGGAATCTAAATAAGTTTGCAATCTATAAAGCAAAAATAAGATTATATATGAACTCTATTGATGAGGATATATACAATTCTATTTTGACAGGTCCCCTACTCCTTCTACATCAACATCAACAAACACTTCAGCAGTTCCACCACCTGAGTGGACAGATGCTCAAAAGAAGTTGAAGATGGCTGATGCTAAAGCCATGAACATTCTGGCACAAACCATGTCTGATGACATCTTTTCAAAGGTTACTGAATGCACATCAGCAAAAGAAATTTGGGACTCTCTAAACCAAATGCTTGCGGGATCAATTGGTGAAAGAAAGGATAGAAGATCTCATCTCATCTCTCAATATGAAAATTTCAAGAAAGAGGAATCAGAATCAGTGGCTGACATGTACAACAGACTCAACCTAATCATCAATGAGCTGAAGAATCTGGACAAAAATATCTCACTGACTGAGCTAAATGACAAAATCCTTATGTGCTTCCCTAGCTCATGGGATTCCAGGATTTGGCCAATCAAGGAGGTCAGAAGTCTGAATGAAATTTCCACTGAGGCTCTTCTAGGCAAGCTCAAATCTTATGAGCAGCTTATTAAGACCAGAGAAGCAGCTGAGCAGAAGACTTCTACATCAGGAAGAAAAGAGCAAAGAATTGCCTTTAAGGCATCTGAAGAATCCAAAACTCTACCAGCAAATGAAGAGTTGATGAGTCTGTTAGCCAAAAGATTCTACAAAATAACTAGGAAAGACTTCAGAAGAAGGTCAACAAGGCAAGATGACAGACCAAGATTCGACAAAACTCATACCAAGGAGATTGTCTGTTTTGGGTGCAGAAAAACTGGATACATTCTTCCTGAGTGTCCAGAAAACCAGAAGAAGGAGAAAAGAAAAGACAAGGACTCCAAAAAAAAGTATAGCAAGCCCTCTTCCAGCAAACACAAGAGGAAGGAAAAAGGTTTTATTGCTGAAACCTGGAGTGAAACAGAAGAAGAATCATCATCTTCCAGCTTCAGTGAAGATGAAAAAGAAGCTAGAGCAAAAGAAGCTTGCTTGATGGCTATCAATGCATCAAGCAACCCATCAGAAGCTGTAGAATCAGAAGCAGAAGATTCTGAGATTGAAGAGGATCAGGTAATATCCTCATTTGATTTTACTTCTAAACATTTTAAAACTGAATTTAAATTATTGTGTAATGATTTAATCAAATCTGAGAAGGAAATCAAACTTCTCAAAGATATGCTAGTTGAACAAGAAAATCTGTTATCAGAAAATATTGAACTAAATGATAAATTAGTTATAGCTTCTGAAGAGATTAATACTCTAAAAAGCAATTTGAAGAATCCCTAAATGGGAGAAACATCAAATTGATGGACATCCCAAGCACTGTAAATGCTAGGCTTAATGGCAAGCTGGGCCTGGGTGTTTCATCAAGCCAACCTCATTTAATCCAGGAAAATATACTTTCAACCCCCATTAAATTCATATCTGAAAAGGGTAAAGAAAAGATAGAGGAAAATAATAAACCAACTGAATTAAAACAGAAACCCAAGAAAAAGAAGAAGAATAAGAAAAACCCTTTGTATAACCATGTTCAACCGATTTCATCAAACTCAGATCAACGAAATGTGTACAGTTCGTCGAACTCAAGTCGACAAACTCCGAACGAAGATTTTTATTATAATTATTCTTCGAACTATGATCGACGAAACCAATATGGTTCGTCGAGCCGAGATCGACGATTTTGGGGCACAAAGAATGAACATTTCCATTTTTTGAGCGGAGTTTGACAAACTCATCCCTATTTGTCGAAAGTAGTTCGACGAACTTATCTGAATTCGTCGATCACAGTTCAAATTAACAGAAACCTTAATTATTCTAGAACATTTAATAAATTAAAAGAATTTGTTAACCCATTTAACCAATGGATAATTCCACCTAGTAAATTTCACCCCTAGGATATAAAAACCAACCTGAATGTTCATATATTTCTAGTTTTAAATTTGTAAAGAATCAAGGACCCAAGGTTACCTATGTCAAGAACTCCTAATTTTTATTTTTTAGGTGAAAGGCTATCCTACTGCAGAGGAACAATGGTACCTGGATAGTGGATGCTCAAAGCACATGACAGGCAGCAAAAACAACTTAACAAACTACAAGTCCAAGCTTGGTCCAAAGGTGATTTTTGGTGACTCCAACTGTGGCCATACTGAAGGCTAAGGAATATAAAGATTGGAGCTGTCACATTCAAGAAAGTTGCATATGTGAGTGGTTTAAAACATAACCTGATATCCATAAGCCAATTATGTGATGAAGGTTATCAGATATCCTTTAACTATTCTTCTTGCATTATATCTTCTCTAGATAATATAACTGTCTTAACTGGTCTCAGAAAAGGAAACATCTATGTAGTAAACTTTAAATCTGCAAGGTCAGAAATTTGCTTATTTAATCAAATTAGTAATAATAATGAATTGTGGCATAAGAGATTAGGACATGTTAATCTTAAAGATATTACTAAACTCTCTAGGGACAACCTTGTTAGAGGATTGCCTTCTTATCCCTACAAGAAGGAAAGCCTTTGCAGGGCTTGTCAATTAGGCAAGAAAACCAAAAATAACATTAAATCAATTAATAAGAGTGATTCACCCAGGATTCTGTACCTGCTATATATGGATTTTTTTGGACCCATTGCTGTATAGAGCTTGAGAGAGAAATCTTACACCTTATTTATTATAAACGACTTCTCTAGGTTCACTTGGGTGTTCTTCTTGAGAAACAAGTCAGATAACTTTAAAGTTCTTACAGACTTTCTTAAGAGCGTAAAGATTGAGTACTCTACTCCAGTTGCATTGATTAGAAGTGATCATGGTACTAAGTTTGAATCTCTTCCTATGCAAGACTTCTGTGAGATGGAAGGTATCAGGCATTATTTCTCTGCTCCTAGAACTCCTCAACAAAATAGGGTAGCAGAAAGGAAAAAACAGAACCCTCATTGAAGTTGAAGGTACATTACTTGCAGATGCTTACTTGTTGGGTACATTGGTTTAAATGTACCTGATTTGAAGAAGCCTCACCCAACTCAATGATATACATCAAAATGTATTTGATGTGTTTTGAGTTCACTTGTGCAGGTTAAGTATTTACAGGAAAGAAGGAAAAGTTTCTAAGTCCATGTGTCGACACCAAGGAGCAAAGTGTCGACACTTAAGAAGACTTGTGTCGACACCCAGGCAAGCAGTGTCGACACTTGGAGTCATTGTGTCGACACCAAGGATGCAGAGTCGACACCAGACAGAAAGTGTCGACACAAGGAGCTGTGTCGACACTCAGTGAAGAAAAGTGCAGTGAAGCAGTGTCGACACTTAGCAGTTGTGTCGACACCCAGTGAAACTGTGTCTACATCAGAAAGTGTCGACACTTGGAGGCTGTGTCGACACTCAGCAAAAGTCAGCAGAGACTAAGTATAAGTGTCGACACCCAGAGCAATGTGTCGACACTCAGCAGAAGACTCAACACTTGAAGAAAGTGTCGACACTCAGAACAATGTGTCGACACACTGCAGAAGAGTCAACACTTGAAGAAAGTGTCGACACAAGAAAGAATGTGTCGACACTTAGCTGAAGACTCAACACTTGAAGAAAGTGTCGACACAAGGAGCTGTGTCGAGACTTAGCAAAGATCAGCAAAATTCTAAGTACAAGTGTCGACACTAAGGAGTTGTGTCGACACTCAGCCAGAGTCTTGACAGAAGAAGAATGTGTCGACACAAGTAGCTGTGTCGACACTCAGCAAGTATCAACACTGAAGTCATGTGTCGACACCAAGAAGAAGTGTCGACACTTAACAGATTCAACACATGAAGATGTGTCGACACAAAGGAGTTGTGTCGACACTTAGAAGAATTCAGCAAAATACTGAAGTATAAGGACTTATGTCGACACACATTATCAGTGTCGACACATGAAGAAGAAGCAGTGTCGAGATATAAAATCTACAACACAAGGATTTGTGTCGACACCTTGTAGGCTAGTGTCGACACTTAGACAACTTGTGTCGACACTTGGTCTATTAGTGTCGACACCTAAAGACAGAAAGTCTCGACACTTTCAGACAGTTACAGAGTTTTCAAGAACTGACTGGATGACTTGACAGCTGCCATTCCAGTCGGTCTACTGCACCTGTCAGAGTTGTCAGAATTCAGTTATGAACTGGACCAGCTGGTTACCATGAAAAAGGCCTATAAATAGGGTTATGCTGTCTACAGAAAGAGGAAGTTGTTGAAGTTGTTCAGATTATTGATCAAGTAATTAACAAAGAAGATATAGCTATTCCTTGAAGAATCAAGTGCAGATCTAAGAAGTTGGAGAGAGAGAGCTCCATCCAAGAAATCAGTCATTGGAACCAGACTGAGAAGAAGGGTTCAGATTTATTCTGAATCTTAAGTAGCAGAGATCAAGGATCAACTGCAGAAGAGGTCAATCTTATTGAGTTCTACATTTAAGAAGCTTTGAAAAAAGCCAAGTCAGATTGATTTCAGCTGAGTTCTTCCAAGAACTCATCAAGAAACTCACAACTCTTCTCTCTTGTTTCTGAGTTGATTGAGTATATATTTTGTTTTCATTTTATCTTGTAGGATCCTTAGGGATCTGAGTGTTGTAAGCCTGTAATTATAAAGGCTGAGTGTAGGGCTTGAGTGCCTGAGTGTAAGAGATTGAAATCTCTGAGTGTAGGCCTTGGTGGCTGAGTGTAGGCCTTGGTGGCTGAGTGTAGGCTTTGTGAAGAAGCTGAGTTGTAGGGCCTTGGGCCTGAGGTGTAGGAACCTGTTTTGGGTTCTGAGATAGTGGAGGAGTTTGGCCGAATCTAGTACACTGCTAGATAGGCGAAGGGGGAAAGTGGATGTACCCAAACCTTGGGGAAACACTATAAAACTATGTGTCTACTATGTGCTGTGGAATGTTGTGATTGCTGAATGTGTGCTGTGATAAAGTAACTAAAATTCTGTGTTAGATTCTGTATTCTGCCATAAAAGTTAAAAAGATTCAAGTCACCTATTCACCCCCCCTCTAGGTGTTTAGGTACAATATCTTTCAAGTGGTATCAAAGCGAGGTTACTCAAAAAGGGACATAACTGTCTGAGTAGATCCTGTTGGCAGATTTAGTCTAAGTCAATTACAGAATCAAGAAAATCAAGAACCATGGGTTCCACTGAGAATCACAAGGAATTGGGATCCATGAAGTTACCCATATGTAGAAAAGAGATCTTTGGTATCTGGAAGGAAAGAGTGAGTCTTTTTATGGAAGCCTCAGACCGTAGGATTTATATCACAGTAAAAGAAGGGCCATATGTGCCCATGAAGGTGTCAGTCTTAGATGCAAATCAGAGAACACCTAAGGATTTCTCTGAAATGACAAAGGATGAAATTGTTCTAGCCACTATGGACAAGAGGGCTCAGAACATCATAGTGAGTGCCATAGATGATGCAACTTTTCAGAATCAGATGCACTGTAAGACAGCTAAAGAGATGTGGGATACTCTTATTGTGTATATGGAGGGTTCTGAAGAAGTCAGGCAAGACAGAAAATCCTTGCTCAATCAAGAATATGAAAGTTTTAGACAAGGAAAAGCTGATAGCATAACTGAATGCTATAAAAAGTTCTATATGATTGTGAATGAGCTCATGTCCTATGGCAGAGAGTTCAGTAATTATGAACTCAATGATAAGTTTCTAAGGTCCCTAACAAAAGATTGGGATACCAAGATCTGTGTCATTAGAGAAATGGCAACGTTGGGAGAAATTCCACCACCAACACTATTTGGCAAACTGCTGTCCTATGAAATGCAGTTAATGGTGAGGAAAGAGGAGGAGAAGTCTACAAGAGGTGAACACAAAGAAAGAACAGTGGCCTTCAAAATAGAAGCCCCCAGAAAGTACAAAAATAAGTCACCAACTCCACCTCCAAAAGCAGCTGAATCTGAGTCAGATGAGTCAGTCAGCAGAAAATCTGAAAGCAGTGAAAGTGATGAGAACTTTGCTGCCTTCACAAGACATTTCCAGAAGTTCTTAAAGAAGAAACAGTGGAGGGCAAGGCCATCTACTTCACAGGGAAAAGAAGACTATTATCAGAATAAAAAGTCTTCAAAGAATGACAGGAAAAAGACTAAGTCTAGCAAAGCAACTCTTTCAAAAATAGTATGCTATTGCTGTAATAGACAAGGCCATGTTGTTGCAGATTGTCCAGAAAAAAGGAAGGAGTCTAGTGACAAGAAAAGGACTCAATACAAGGGCAAGAAAGAAAAGTCTTTTGTTGCCAAAAAGGACAAGAGCCCGTCAGATATTTCTTCATCAGAAACTGAGTCAGATACTGAGGCATATATAGAGCTGTTTGCTGAAGAAGAAGAGGAAGAGTTCATTCAGATCATGAACTCTATATATGAACAAGAGGACAGTCAGTGCCAAGGACTAATGGCATTGACAGAAAGTGACAAAATCCTGGAGCGGCCAGGACCCAGTAAGGTACAAAGTTCAACTTTAAGTTCAGTTTCTTGTGCCAGTACAGAATCAGATTCATCATCATCAAATGATGAGAGTGCATCTAGGTCTGAAGAGGATATTCATCAGTTGATAGATGAATATAAAGTTCTGTTGCAAGCTTATAAGAAGAGCAAGTCCCTAGCCAAAAGTCAGGCAAAGGAAATTGCAAATCTCAAAGCTGCTGCAACTGATTTTGAGAAGTTATTTGATCAAAAGCTTAATGAGATAGCCAGACTGAAGCACATAACTGTGATTCAGATGGGGACTATATCATTTAAGAATGATCAAATCAAGAGTCTGGAGATTAATCTTCAGAAGGAGAAAGACTTAGTTGCTAGGTTTTCTAAACCTAAGTCAGTTCTACCCTTAATTGATGAATTTGTTCATCATAAAGGTAAAGCTGGACTGGGATTTACTAGACCTGCAAGGACTGTTCAGTCCACGTCCAAGTCCAAGGGCAAAGCCCCAACACTCAACAAGCCAGCTGTGGATAAAACAGCAAAGACAGTACCTAAGAAAAGGTACAATAAGTTTGAGTGTTGGTGCTGTGGCAAGGTAGGCCACTTTGCAATGGACCGTTGGCACAATGCTAGTGCCAAAGTGAGTAGCAAACTGCCTGTTGGAAAACCTGCAGGTAGCTTTGTTAGGATGCAAACTAACCAGTACCAAGGACCCAAGAATTCTTTGGGTTCTAAGGTTCACTAATCTGTTTTGCAGGTGAGTCCAAGTGGCCATGCCCCAATATGGTACTTGGACAGTGGATGTTCCAGACATATGACTGGAACAAGGGGTTTACTAAAGGACTACACACCAATAAAGGATGGTCCAAAAGTCACCTTTGGTGGTTCTGAAAAAGTGATCATCAAGGGTTTTGGTAACATATCTAGCTCCTTTATTACAATTACTCAAGTGGCCTATGTTAAAGGTTTGAAACATAACCTTATTAGTATAAGTCAATTGAGTGATGTAGGATATGACATCTCATTTGTGAAAGATGGTTATCATATCAGGAGGTCAAATGATCAAGAGATCATTTTGACTGGCTATAGAAAAAGAAATGTCTACTTCTTAGACATTATGGTTGAGAATAATGGTTCTCCAGTATGTCTTGTAACTGATGAGACAGTCTCTCATTATGTCAAATGGCACAAGAGGCTAGCCCATCTAAACTACAAGACAATTGGCAAACTCTTTAGCAAAGAGTTAGTGAGGAATGGTCCTCAAGTTAAGTGTATTAAAGATGGTATTTGCTCAGCTTGTCAAAAGGGCAAGCAGAGTAGATCCACCTTTAGAAGCATTGAAAACAAAGATGCTGTGAGGTGCTTATACCTCTTGCATATGGATCTCTTTGGTCCAATGCCAGTTCACAGCCTAGGTAGGAAGGTCTATACCTTTGTAGTTGTAGATGACTACTCAAGGTTTTCCTGGGTGTTCTTCCTAAGACAGAAATCTGAAACACCTAGTGTCTTCTATAGCTTTGTCAAGCAAATTCAGAATGAACTAGACAGTACAGTGGTCAAGATTAGAAGTGACCATGGTACTGAATTTCAGTCTGATAGCATGACAAAACTATGTGAAGAATTTGGGATATTTCAAGAGTTTTCTTCACCAAGAACACCTCAGCAAAATGGCATTGCTGAAAGGAAGAATAAAACCTTGATTGAGGCTGGTAGGATCCTATTAAGTGATACATCACTACCAGAATATTTCTGGGCTGAAGCAGTCAATACTGCATGCCATGTTATTAATAGGGCTACCATAACTAAAAGCCACAACAAGACCCCCTATGAGGTTGTGAAAGGCAGGAAACCAAACCTATCCTACTTCAGGATCTTTGGTTGTAAGTGCTTTATACTTAACAATGGAAAGTCTTACTTGACTAAGTTTGCTGCCAAGTCCCAAGAGGGAATTTTTGTTGGGTACAGCAACAACAGTAAGGCTTATAGAGTCTACAACTTGTCTACTCAAGTTGTAGAAGAGTCTGTACATGTAGTTTTTGATGAAACTAGACTTATTAACAATGAGTTGTCTAGTAGTCTTTGCAGCCCCACAGGTATAACAAAGAAGATGGGCAAGCTCACTATAGAAGAAGAACCTACTGCAAGACTGCAGGTAGAGGACAGTGGCTGTTATCCAGGGGGAGTACTACATGTACCTAATGCAGAAGAAGTACAAGGAGTACAACAAGATGAAGAAGTTCAACCTGAAGTAAGGATGCCTCCAGCCAATAGGCATCTTAGAGATCATCCAGCAGAACAAATCATTGGTGATCCAAGACAAGGGGTACAAACAAGGAGCAGAAATCTGAATGCAGCAATCTACTCCAGTTTACTATCCCAAGTTGAATCAAAGAAGTTTGAAGAAGCCATCCAAGACCCTCTTTGGATTGAGGCAATGCAAGAAGAGCTGAATTAGTTCAAGAGATGCAAGGTCTGGGAGCTTGTTCCTAAACCTAAAGACCACAACATAATTGGGACCAAGTGGATCTATAGGAACAAGATGGATGAACATGGAATCATCATTAAGAACAAAGCAAGATTGGTTGCTAAAGGATATAGGCAGGAAGAAGGTATTGATTTTGATCAAACCTTTGCTATAGTAGCCAGACTGGAAGCCATAAGGATGTTCCTGGCCTATGCAACCTTTCAAGGATTTAAAGTTTACCAAATGGATGTCAAGTCAGCATTTCTAAATGGTAACCTAAAAGAGGAAGTCTATGTGGAACAGCCATCAGGTTTTATTGATTCAACTCTACCTAATCATGTCTATAGACTTAGGAAAGCATTATATGGGTTAAAGCAAGCCCCTAGGGCTTGGTATGAAACCTTGTCTAGTTTCCTCATTGAGAATAAGTTCACAAGGGGGAAAATAGACAAGACTCTATTCCTTAGGGAATCTAGAGGCAAAGTAATACTAGTCCAAATATATGTAGATGACATTATATTTGGGTCTACTAAAAGTAGCCTTTGCAAAAAGATTGCAAAACTAATGCAAGGTCAATTTGAGATGAGTAGTATGGGAGAGCTTAAGTTCTTCTTGGGTCTCCAAGTAAGACAGACTGAGAATGGATTATCCATATGCCAGTCTAAGTTCACCCTAGAACTCATAAGGAAGTATGGTATGGATTCATCCAGTACCATGAAGACTCCTATGGGGTCAAGTATGTCTCTTAGCAAGGATGATGCAGGGAAACCTGTAGATGAAACCTTGTATAGAGGGATAGTTGGCTCCCTATTATATTTGACTGCAAGTAGACCAGATATCATGTATGCTACATGTGTCTGTGCAAGGTATCAAGCCTGCCCTAAAGAGTCTCATTTGACAGCAGTCAAAAGAATATTGAGATATCTAAAGTGCACACCTTATCTAGGCCTCTGGTACCCTAGGAATGGGGATTTTGAACTAACAGGTTATTCAGATGCAGACTTTGCAGGATGCAAAGAAGACAGAAAAAGCACAACTGGAACCTATCAATTCCTAGGTGGAAGACTAATTTCTTGGAGTAGCAAAAAGCAAACAAGTGTGGCTATCTCCACTGCAGAATCAGAATATGTGGCTGCTGGAAGTTGCTGTGCTCAACTTCTATGGATACAACATCAGCTTAAGGACTATGAAATTCAGGTAAGTAGAACTCCCCTCTTTTGTGATTCTACAAGTGCTATATCAATTGCACATAACCCTGTTTCTCATAGTAGAACTAAACATATTGAAATAAAATATCATTTTCTTAGGGAGCATGTAGAGAAAGAAGATATTTTACTGGAATATGTTAAAACTGATAATCAATTAGCTGATATGTATACTAAGCCCCTAGAAGAAACTAAGTTCAATAGGTTTAAAATTGAACTAGGAATGATAAACTTAGAATAAGTTTATAAAAATGGCTAAGTCAAAAGGTGTCGACACACAGAGATCTCTGTGTCAACACAGAATAATGGTGTCGACACTTCAGTGAAAAGGTGTCGACACATCTAGGAAATTGGTGTCGACACTTCAGAAAATTAGTGTCGACACATGACAAGTAGGTGTCGACACATCCAAGGTGGTGTCGACACTTAGGTTTTACTCAGAATTATCTAAGTAAAGTCTCGACTAAATGTCGAGTTATGTGGTGTCGACACATAAACAAGTGTCGACACATATAATCTGTTAACTAAACTTGTGTCGACACATATGTGTCGAGACATTATAAGTCAGTGTCGACACTTATCGACAGTGTCGACACAATTTAAGTTAGCTGCCCGCCTTTTCATCTTCAAACCTAGAAAGGTATAAATAGGATTTTGCCTTTGTCTGTCAACACGCTTTCAAAAGTTTCGAGACCAAAACTTGTGTGTCGACACCTCTCTTCTCTCCAGTCAAATTCTTCAAACCCTAATGGCGCCAAAGCTTGAGGAGAACGTCAATAAAGGATATGAACTGGTGCGCGACGCATTTGGTGATGCAGACCAAGATATCAAGAACGTGATAACCCTAGTTACAGACTCAGGGTTGGAATTTCTTGTTTCTGAACCCACAAAGATCTGGAAGAAGGAAGTATTGGAATTCCTTAATGGAGCAACCCTAGACGACACTGGATTCAAGATCAAGTCCAGGGTCCATGGTGAAAAGGTGAAGGTGTCACCTAAAAGTTAGAGGAAAGTACTACAGTTACCAAGAACTAAAGAAGATGAAGTTACTGCTTCAAAGACCAGAGAAGCTCTAACTTGGTGTGGACTAGATTCTAAAATGAAAATTGGATCTGTTTTCAATAGAAAAGACATGAACAGCCAAGGGAAATTCATGTCAGAAATTGTTGGCAAAGTGATTTTAAGCAAACCTGGAGGGCATGATAGGGTATCTGCCCATATGTTCAGCATTATGACCAGGATAATCTTCAATCTGAAAACTAACTGGTCTGTAGTGATCTTTGAGAAGATCAAGGAAAGCCTGAAGAAGCCCAACTTGGGCAGGATCTTAAGTCTATACCTTGCTGGAAGTATTCCAGAGGTAATGAGTCAAGCTGCTGGAACGAAAATAAATCATATGAGGAAAATGGATATGAGGATATTCTCTAGATGGGACAGGGTGTTTTCTAAAGAGATGCCAACACCTGAGAAGATCACTTCTGAGAAGGAAATTCCACTAAAGAAGAAGAGGAAAGCTGCCCCAGTGGCTCAGGTTTCATCCAGCAGCTCTGATAGTGAAGAGCAAGTTGTCTTCTCACCTGATGAGAATGAAGAAGAGACAGTTGTGAAGTCTCCAGTTCAACAAGATACTACTGAGAGGCAGGGGGAGCTACCACCAGCTAGCCCCTTACACAAGGATCACATCCAGGGGGAGCCACTAGTGGTGGAAGTGCCCACTCCTCTTGAGAGTGAGCAAGCTACAAACACAATTCTAGAGGTAATCACTGAGCTTAATGCTTTAGATTTTCCTTTAGAGGATATTGATTTGTCTGATGTTTATCAGCAACCACAGATTCATAGTCAAGTTCCTGATGTTGTCATGGAAGACACTTTTGTTACAGCTCAAGTTGTTTCTGATCCAGTGGTAGATGAGCCAAGAATCTCTCCAGCTCATTCTCCACAAGAAATTACAATGGAAGATTTATTTCTTAACCTGGATCAAGAAGATTTTGATAAAGAAACTACTGCTGAAGGAGAGAATGCTCCAGTTGAGGGGGAGCAAGTGCAAATTCATGAAGAACCTGCAAGGCAAGAGACTGAGAAGGCACCAGATGTGTAGAAGGAGTTACCCCCAAGCCCTAAGGAGAGGGTAGAAATTGCTAGCTCCTCAGCTTCTGAAGATGAGGAAGCTGAAAGGGCAAAGAAAAAGAAATTTCAAGTATTCAGAAGAAGTAGCCAGAGTTACAAAAAGGCTTTGCAAACTGTTGTTCCACAGCCTATATCACTGCCAGCTCCAATTGTTGATTATAGTGCTCTAATGGTTGCAATGCAAATCAAGCTTGATGAGCACAGGCAGGCCATTGAAAAGTATGTGGATGAAGGGCAGAAATCATTGCAATTTGATTTGGCACAAGATATCAAGTCAATAAGATTTTAGATGAATCTTAATAAGAAGGAGATGACAGACTGCTTCCACAAAGGGGGGAATGCAGTGGTGTACTTAGCTACACATCAAGAAAAGATTAAAGCTCAAGTAGATGACATTGCACAGAAGCAAGGGTATGTACTGGAAAATTAGATCAGAATGAATGATAACTTAACTGCTTCTCATAATGCAATTGTCACAGAAATAAAAAACATAGCTGTTGGACTGACAACTTCTACTGCTACTGCTAAGGCAGAATTTGATAAAGCACTACAAGAGAGCTTAAATGATATTACAACTGCTATTCAAGACTCTTAGAAGCTGATCTCTGAAAAACTCCAAAGGTTAAGACCTTTCTACAGGGATGGAGTCAATTATCTAAATGCCCAAATCAGATTTCAAAAAGATGATTTAAGGGATCACATAGAAAGAGAAGTCATAAAGGGGGGGAGGGTCTTAGTCAAAGCTGGCTCTGACCATGCAAAATGGGTTTCTAATTCCATCCGAGCCACTCTTGGTTATCCTCCTCATTGTGATGATGATAATGTAGCAGAATCTGGAATTAACCCTGCATATCTTGGAGGTGAGCAACCAGAAGTAGCTCAAGTGATCTATCCTCCACCAGATTTTGATATGGTTCATGCTGATATTCAAACCATGTATAGTCCACCTGATGGTACTCAGAAGGTTATTCTAGAAAAGGTGGTTCAGCCTGTCTCTGAAGCTTTACAGGAAGCTATCTTGAAAGAGCAAGCTGAAGAAGAAACCAGATTATCTAAGAAGAGGTTCAGGGAGCAAGCTGAACAAAGACCTGACTTTGAGCAGTGGAGCCCCACCTCTAGGAACATTATTTTGACTGCCTAAAAAGCTGCAAAAGATAATGTGCAAGACAGGAACAAGTGGGTTTCTAAGGCAGAATGGAGAAAGCATGAGACAAGGCAGGAGGCTATAGTCCAATACAGAAGAAAGGCCAAGATGGAAAAGCTACCTCCTACTGCTCAGGAGCCTAGCAAGTACTTTCCCAAGCCTTATCATTATTTTGAAAGGCAAAAGATCAAAGCTGAAGAGCTTAAGAAGAAGAAGCTGAAAGGAAAGAAGCCTGCTGAAACTGAAGATACTGAAGCCCCTGTGCAAGCAAGGATAAAATCTGGAAAAGGGATAGTGATCAAAGATGCTGATCAAGAATAGCATAGAAATTTTCTTAAGTTTACTATGTAATCTTTTGATGATAAACATTCTGTAAACTTTTGAAATATGAATATGACAAAGTATTGGAACAATGTGTTGCGTGATAAATTTGCTGTGTGTTAAATTTATTTCATTATTGTTCTGAGATTATGTCTTTGTATACATGTTTGATTGATACATGTTTATATTTGCCCTGCTATATATATTCCTGCTGAACATCATGTCATAATTGTATTATGAATGGTGTATATCATTGACTAAGGGTTATGACTTCTCCAAATAGGGGGAGATTGTTGGGTACATTGGTTTAAATGTACCTGATTTGAAGAAGCCTCACCCAACTCAATGATATACATCAAAATGTATTTGATGTGTTTTGAGTTCACTTGTGCAGGTTAAGTATTTACAGGAAAGAAGGAAAAGTTTCTAAGTCCATGTGTCAACACCAAGGAGCAAAGTGTCGACACTTAAGAAGACTTGTGTCGACACCCAGGCAAGCAGTGTCGACACTTGGAGTCATTGTGTCAACACCAAGGATGTAGAGTCGACACCAGACAGAAAGTGTCGACACAAGGAGCTGTGTCGACACTCAGTGAAGAAAAGTGCAGTGAAACAGTGTCGACACTTAGCAGTTGTGTCGACACCCAGTGAAACTGTGTCTACATCAGAAAGTGTCGACACTTGGAGGCTGTGTCGACACTCAGCAAAAGTCAGCAGAGACTAAGTATAAGTGTCGACACCCAGAGTAATGTGTCGACACTCAGCAAAAGACTCAACACTTGAAGAAAGTGTCGACACCCAGAACAATGTGTCGACACACTGCAGAAGAGTTAACACTTGAAGAAAGTGTCGACACAAGAAAGAATGTGTCGACACTTAGCTGAAGACTCAACACTTGAAGAAAGTGTCGACACAAGGAGCTGTGTTGACACTTAGCAAAGATCAGCAAAATTCTAAGTACAAGTGTCGACACGAAGGAGTTGTGTCGACACTCAGCCAGAGTCTTGACAGAAGAAGAATGTGTTGACACAAGGAGCTGTGTCGACACTTAGCAAGTATCAATACTGAGGTCATGTGTCGACACCAAGAAGAAGTGTCGACACTTAACAGATTTAACATATGAAGATGTGTCGACACAAAGGAGTTGTGTCGACACTTAGAAGAATTCAGCAAAATACTGAAGTATAAGGACTTGTGTCGACACACATTATCAGTGTCGACACATGAAGAAGAAGCAGTGTCGAGATATAAAATCTACAACACAAGGAGTTGTGTCGACACCTTGTAGGCTCGTGTCGACACTTAGACAACTTGTGTCGACACTTGGTCTATAAGTGTCGACACTTAAAGACATAAAGTCTCGACACTTTCAGACAGTTACAGAGTTTTCAAGAACTGACTGGATGACTTGACAGCTGCCATTCCAGCCGGTCTACTGCACCTGTCAGAGTTGTCAGAATTCAGTTATGAACCGGACCAGCCGGTTACCATGAAGAAGGCCTATAAATAGGCTTATGCTGTCTACAGAAATAGGAAGTTGTTGAAGTTGTTCAGATTATTGATCAAGTAATTAACAAAGAAGATCTAGCTATTCCTTGAAGAATCAAGTGCAGATCTAAGAAGTTGGAGAGAGAGAGAGCTCCATCCAAGAAATCAGTCATTGGAACCAGACTGAGAAGAAGGTTTCAGATTTATTCTGAATCTTAAGTAGCAGAGATCAAGGATCAACTGCAGAAGAGGTCAATCTTATTGAGTTCTACATTCAAGAAGCTTTGAAGAAAGCCAAGTCAGATTGATTTCAGCTGAGTTCTTCCAAGAACTCATCAAGAAACTCACAACTCTTCTCTCTTGTTTCTGAGTTGATTGAGTATATATTTTGTATTCATTTTATCTTATAGGATCCTTAGGGATCTGAGTGTTGTAAGCCTGTAATTATAAAGGCTGAGTGTAGGGCTTGAGTGCCTGAGTGTAAGAGATTGAAATCTCTGAGTGTAGGCCTTGGTGTCTGAGTGTAGGCCTTGGTGGCTGAGTGTAGGCTTTGTGAAGAAGCTGAGTTGTAGGGCCTTGGGCCTGAGGTGTAGGAACCTATTTTGGGTTCTGAGATAGTGGAGGAGTTTGGCCGAATCTAGTACACTGCTAGATAGGCGAAGGGGGAAAGTGGATGTACCCAAACCTTGGGGAACCACTATAAAACTGTGTGTCTACTGTGTGCTGTGGAATGCTTTGATTGCTGAATGTGTGTTGTGATAAAGTAACTAAAATTCTGTGTTAGATTCTGTATTCTGCCATAAAAGTTAAAAAGATTCAAGTCACCTATTCACCCCCCCTCTAGGTGTTTAGGTACAATATCTTTCATTACTTACCCCTATCCTTTTGGGTAGAGGCTGTAAGCACAGCAAATTATGTCATGAATAGAAGTTTAATACATAAACTTAAGGGCAAGACTCCATATGAACAACTCAAAGGGAAATAACCTAAAATAGATTACTTTAGAATTTTTGGCTGTAGATGTTACATTCATAATAATAACATGAAACATCTTAGAAAGTTTGAAGTCAAAGCTGAAGTGAGGATTTTTCTTGGATATTTCCAAGTAAGCAAGGCCTATAGGATTTTCAATAAATCAACTTTAAAAATAAAAGAATATGTACATATAACCTTTGATGAAGCTAACATGTATTACAAGGAGAAGGATTCTTCTACCAGAGATTTATTGCAGATACCCCAATTGTGTGAGAAATTAGATGATTTATGCCTCACCGATGAGGCTTCATCATATCCCTCTCCACATATTGAAGAAGAGAGTGAAGAAGATATTGTTGAAATGGTTGATGACCCTCCAACAACAAACATAATTACACAAGAGGAATTAATTCCTAATGTTGTTGCTGAACCAACTCCTCATACTGATCTTATCACACTTAGAGATCACCCTATATCTCAAATGATTGGAGACATATCAGTCGGTGTGCAAACAAGACATCGACTCAACCAAGACTTGATGCATGCTTGCTTCATATCTCAACTTGAGCCCTGATCCATAAAAGATGCAGAACAAGATCCCCACTCGATTCTTGCAATGAAAGAGGAGCTCAATCAATTGAAGAGATGTAGAGTTTGGGATTTAGTTCCAAGACCCAAAGACTATCCAGTCATTGGAACTAAATGGGTCTTTGTAAATAAATTGGATGCACAAGGAGCTATCATTAGGAATAAAGCAAGACTGGTTGCACAAGGTTATAGACAGAAAGAGGGCATTGACTATGATCAGACCTTTGCACCTGTTGCAAGACTAGAAGCTATCAGGATATTTCTTGCTTATGCAGCCTAAAAGAAGTTCAAGGTCTACCAGATGGATGTCAAAAGTGCCTTTCTCAATGGTGAACTCAAAGAGGAAGTATATGTGGAACAACCACCAGGTTTTATCTCTCTAACTCATTCCTCTTATATTTTCAAATTACATAAAGCTCTCTATGGTTTAAAGCAAGCTCCAAGAGCTTGGTATGAGACCCTAGCTAGCTTTCTTTTAGAGCATAAGTTCACTAGAGGCATTGTAGATAGGACTTTATTTATTAGGCATCATAAAGATAAAATTTTATTAGTACAAATATATGTAGATGACATTATTTTTGGCTCTACTGATTCCAAACTATGCAAAAGGTTTTCTGACCTGATGCATTCCAAGTTTGAAATGAGTAGCATGTGTGAGCTTTCTTACTTCCTTGGTCTCCAAGTGAAGCAATCCGCTGATGGTATTTTCATCTCCCAATCTAAATATGCTAAGGAGCTAGTTAAAAGATTTGGGATGTCTGATGCCTCAGCAATGAAAACACCAATGGCTTCCAATGCTGTGATTGATTTTGATGAACAGGGCAAGCCAGTTGATCAGAAAGCATATAGGGCTATTGTTGGGTCCTTATTATATCTCACAGCTAGTAGGCTAGATATTATGTTTGCTACATGCTTTTGTACTAGTTTCCAGGTGAACCTAAAGAATCTCACCTTATTTTCCTTAAAAGAATTTTGAGATATATAAAGGGTTGTCCTAATTTAGGACTTTGGTATCCCACAGAGTCAGAATTTGACTTAGCTGGATTTTTAGATTCTGACTATGCTGGATGCAGAGTGGACAGAAAAAGCACTTCAGGAACATGCCAGTTTCTTGGAGATAGGCTTGTGTCCTAGGTTTGTAAGAAGTAGACATCTATGTCAACTTCAACTGCAGAAGTTGAATACATTGCAACTGGCAGTTGTTGTTCACAAATATTATGGATTCAAAACCAACTGCTGGATTATGCTCTCAACTTAAATAATTCAACTATACTTTGTGACAATACTAGTGCAATTTCTATTGCACAAAATCCAGTACTGCATAGTAGAACTAAGCATATAGAAATTAGACATCATTTCATTAGAGATTCTGTGGACAAAAAAAAATTAATCTTGTCTTTATCTCTACTGATTTGCAAATAGAAGATATCTTCACGAAACCTTTATATGAGAAGAAACATCTGTTCTTTATGAATCGGCTAGGTATGATTAATGAAGAAGTTTAATTTGATTTTGGTCCAAGGTTAAAGAATTGATCACATTTCGTCGAATGAAGATCGATAATTTGAGAACTGTTCTTGAGATATTTCGTCGAACTGAGATCGATGAACTCTCTGTGTGAAGTTATTTTCGTCGAGCGGAGATCGACAATCTTGCTTCAGAAAAATTTTCATCGACTTGAGAACGACAAAAAGTTTTCCCTCTTCCAACTGAGATCGACGATATCATTTCTTCATGAAATCTTTTCGTCGACCTGAGAACAAAGAATTTTTTTTTTGCAGGACATAACCCGACGCTTCATATTCTGAAAACCCTATAACTAGGTTTTCATTGTGCTCTATCCCGCGCTTTCTGTTCTCTTGCTCTTGCTCTCTCTTTTGTTTTTGCAGGAAAACCTATGGCCATTCCGGCGCTCTCCCTCTCCAGCATGAAATACGACATCGGATTCAACATCGATTTTGTGTCTTTCAACCACACAGATCAAATTTTCATAGACATCCTTCAGCTGTGTGAAGAACAAAAACTGAAGAAATTCATGACTACATGGATCAAGCTGCCCGCGACTGAAATCAGAGAATGAGTTTATACATCAACATCTCCAGATGCAGACACAATGACTGGCACCATCGGCAGACATCAGGTTACTCTAACTCCTGAACTTTTAACTGAGATTTTTGATTTGGCTATTGGAGAAGAAGATATTGAATTAGATGATTCTAAGTATGAAAATATGTTGACTAGAATGGGTCACAAAGAAGGAAACCCCAATAAACTTCTGAAAAAGAATTTATCTGTTCAATATAAGTTTTTGGCAGATCTTGTTGATAAGGTGTTGCTGGGCAAACATACAACCCATGAATATATAACAAGGCACCAATTTTTGGTGATGTGTGCTCTGGTAGATAAGAAAGCAGTCAACTGGGGAAAGATACTCTTTGAGTTGATAAATAAGAAAAATACTAAGAAAGAGGTGTGCTTTGGGGGGATTTTAGGAATTTTCCTCCAGGAAAAGACACCAGAACTATTGGTCTCCCAGCCAATATTCATAAATGGCTCAAAGAGGATCACCTTTGCTTTGTTTGGCAGATGGGAGAGGTCCATCCCTAAACCATCCAGGGCCTCTTCCTCTAGGACTTATGAGGACACAAGGGCAGTGATAGCCTTTCCACCACCTCCAGAAGAAATTCCTCCATCCACCAGAATTCCTTCACCTCTTCCTCAACAACAACAATAACAACCCTCTTAACCTCTTCCATAACCATCACCTCCACATTCTCCAACTCATGTCTGATATTCCATCCACCTCCTCACAACCAAACTTCAATCTGCAGTCTCCTCCTCCACCATCTCCACATCATTCACCAGTTACATCTCCTGTTCAGGAACCCACCTCCACACCTACTACCACAGTTTCTACCTCCACTACTGAAATCCCATCCAACCCTCCTTCCACATTTCCAGAATACACCCATACAGATTTCTCTCATGCATTCTCTGTGTGTTCTAACTGTGGACATCACACCCCTTACACCACCTCCGCTCCTGAACCTCTCTACCTAAATTTCTCTGACATTGCCCATGATCTTCTTGCTTTTATTTCTCCAACACTTGAGAAACTAATAGCAAATGTTATTGCTCCTCTCTCTGCTTCCACCATTTCTCTCTCTACCAGAATTGTTGCTCTCTCTTCTGTTCCTTCTTCTGGAGGACTGGCTTCAGGGCCCTCTGAACCCAGCCAGGGGGAGATGTTCTATGAAGAAGTTCCAGTTCCTCCTCCTACAGTAGTAGTAGCAGCAACAACAGATTCTGATATGTTTGATGATTCAGCACAAGCAGATATTACAGCTGAAATAATAGATATAATTGATTCTGATACTGACATGGCTGATACAGTTACATGCAATAACCACTGTTGGTGATTTCATTATAAATCCAACAGTTAATTTTGATTATTTACTGAATTCTTTTAACTCTGCTTACAGAAATGTGTTACCAAGTTTTGATGTACAGAACTCTAAAGCTATTGTAGTTTATACTGCTCCAATAAGTCCTGAAGTTGTAGATCAACTAAAGGCAAGTTTTGCAATTCTGAGATTATAGAAAGTTTTGCTATTAAAGATATTAGTAAGCCAGCTCATGAGAATAAGGAATTCTCTCCACCAACTTTTGGCTGGTGTGAATCTCCATTGGCAAACTTGGATGATATTTTGTTTGCTGATATGGAAGAAGAAGAAAATGTTCATACTGCTACAGATAGTTTTGCAGAGCCTGCATGCCAAGAAAAACAACAGATTCCTAGAATCTCAGTTGATTTGCTAAAGCAACTGGATGCTCTTTATGACAATCTAGAAAATTCTTCTTATAATGATGATAATGAGTCAGATGACTCAAATAATACAAATTTAAAGAAAAGAAAGGCAAAGAAGAAGGTTGCTCCTGCCAAGGCTGTTCCTAAGCCTAATCCTTCTGCCGATGTTCCATACTATATCCTGCATAATATACACTCACTCCAGACACCCCAAACTGGATGAGATATTCCAAGAATGAGCTTAAAGCCAGGAAGAAGAGCAGGAGATACTCTCCACCTCCTAAATTCAGGAGAGGTCCTCCTCCTACTCCTCCTGCAGCAGGATCTTCTGGAAGTGTTTCTCAAGTTCAAAAATCTACATCTTCTCATCAGTCCAAGCCTTCCTACAAAAAACATCAATATAGTTCTAGCAGCATCAACAGGCAGCAAAAATACCAAAGGCACAACAGACATCACAAAACTTCTGAAGATGATCAACCAGATAAAGCGAGTCCTAAAAGGCCTTTCTCCAGTCTATGATCCAGAAATGGACCCGAACTCCAGAATGGCCAGATTTCAAGAGTTAATAGCTCTGTCGTAGATCAAAAAAGCAAAGGAAGAAGGAAAAGACACCTCACAGTATACTACCATGTCCTCCTACAGAAAGAAAGAGCTAGACAAGTACCAGGTACATAATCTTTTTGATGCTGATGCTTATATGTCATTACATCCAGAAGCGGTTGTACCAAGAGCTGCATCTGTGATAATCCTTGGAGCAAGTGACATGAAAATGACAAAACTGTAAGCTGCAGATCCCAAAAGGGAAATTATCTTCACCAGACCTGCCTCAGATGAACAGAAGAACTAAAATAAAGCCTGAACAATTTTCTTTCTGTATTTTGCTTAGAACTGTTATCTATTATTTGTTTTTCACAAGGCACTGTTGTTAATATCTGCTGAATGGTTTTAAATTCTGCCAGATATCTTTGTATGCTTTGTGATTTTTTCTTTTCTTTTGTTCATAGTGACCTCACCCAAATAGGGGGAGATTGTTGGATCCCTAGTTTGGATTTGAGCTAGGTTCACTATTAGGTTATTGACACTATATGTATAACCTAGGGTCATTTTGTCAGTTCTAAGGTCTAGGTTAGGTTGACTAGGTTAGACAGACATTGATCCAGCCCTCAAAAGATATCAAAGATCCAGACTTAGAAGAATGGCAGTCTTTAAGAGTTCAGAGAATCAGTTCGAAATTCTTCGAACTTAGCTCGACGATCGTCGATTGCAGATCGACAAACTTAGAGTCCCAACTCTGAGTTGAGCTCGACAAACTTGGAGCTCAGATCGACGATCTTCCATCTTCTCTCAAGTTCTCTGGTCGACGAACTTCTTTCTCTGGTCGATGAACTTGGAGCTCAGCTTGATAGTCTATTTTCCATAATCAACTTTGTCTGATCTCAGCTCGACGAAGACAATTTCTCAGCTCGACGAACTTGGAATTTAGGTCGATGAAATCTGTTCTGAGTTCGACGATTTCTATCAGTTTGGATTTTTTCTCAGTTTGATTTCAATTTGGATTATTCTAACGCAGTAATTGTCTGGTAATTAATGCACATATTCTTTACAATATAGCAGTTGCTTGGCAGCATTAATTATGGATTTCACAGAGTAATTACTTGACTTATTTACTGAGACAGTTGAGGAAATGCATTTAAGAAAATTCTAGCCTTTCAAGTCCCAGGATTCTAGCATTAATTCAAGGATAAAATTCAAATTCAAATGCTATTTTCTGGATGGAATATAAAAGGACTATTTTCAGAAGATCATACAGAGAGATAGATTTATAGAATTCACTGAGACACACAGACATATACAGAGAATCTCACTGAGCTCTTCATCATCAGCTTCAGATCTTTTAAAGGGACAACTATTCAATATCAGTCCAAAAAGCTTCTGAAGATCTTCTAAAGATTGAAGGCCTACACCCTGTGCAAAGCTCTCATCTTCCTGAACCATTTTTCATCTCAGGGGGAGCTTTGACAAGATCAAATCCACTAGTCTTCTCTTAGACTGTTGACAGAGAAGAACACCATCAATTTTCTTTTTCCCACTGTGTACAAGGTTATAACTCCCTTCAAAAGTTAACCCCTTGGTTGTTAAGTCTATTGATCAAAAGACTTATTTTGGTTTTTGAGCACCAGATCAAAAGCCCAAAAGGGTTGTTAGGTCTCCCTTGAAAAAATAGATCTTGTGGTGATAGTGCACCTGAGCAAAAACTTGTGGTGGCAGGGCACCTGATCCAAAACCTGTAGTGGATTTCTACCAGGGTGGTAGAAGAGTGGATGTACCCATGTTTAGGGGAACCACTATAAATTTCTTGTGTCATCTGGAATGCTCTATTGTTTATTTCTGTGTGTTGTGATAGTTTTTGTTTTCTTCTCTCTTTATACATATACTTATCACTTATTTTAATCTGCTATAAAAATTAATTAAAGTTTTAAAATACTCTATTCATCCCCTCTAGAGTTAAGCAGATCTATCCCTCACTGGTATCAGAGCATATCTGATATCTCTTTCAGATTCTTCCTCCGTCCCCCTCTTCATCTCCTCAGCTCCTCCTTGCCAGGAGATGGTGAAAATGTCTAGTTGTCTACCTAAATCACCTAGAGGAGGTGAATAGGTGAGTTCTGCGTCTTTTTGCGGAATAAAATATTATACTAGAGATGCGCAGAAAATAAACAAGCAATCCACAGACGACACCAAAGATTATAGTGGTTCCCCAATCTTGGGTACATCCACTCTCCACCTCATTGATCTAGCACCACGCTAGACACAATTCCTGAACTTGAGACACGGTGTAATTGAAAACAATCCTACAACTCGGAACAAAGTTCCTACAACTCAGAGTAAAACTACGCCTACAACAACTCAGAGAACAACTCCTACAAACTCGGAGAATAACTCCTACAATCTCAGAGAATAACTCCTACAATAATAAAATGAATTTGTAATGAAACACACAAACTTGTCTTCACAGATTTGACTGAAACTCGACCTCTTCCTTCTTGAAAAGTTGTAAAGCTCTGTCAGAAAAGTTGAGGAGGAAATCTGAGAACACTTCGATCTGAGAACGTAGGATCGGTTATTACCGGAAATTTGTGGAGGGATTTTCTCGGATCGCCCTTCCACTCACTTCATTGACGAAGAAGGACGTGCCCTTTGTATGGATGCCACAGTGTGAGGCAGCCTTCCAGGAGTTGAAGAACCGACTCATCTCAGCCCCTATTTTGTCCCTTCCATCTGGGAAGGAAGGATTCCAGGTGTATACCGACGCATCATATTAAGGGATGGGAGCAGTGCTGATGCAGAACGGACAAGTCATAGCATATGCCTCCCGCCAGTTGAAGACCCATGAGAAGAACTATCCAGTGCACGACCTGGAGATGGGAGCAGTTGTATTCGCATTGAAGATATGGCGACACTACCTCTAAGGAGTCCACTATGATATATACTCAGATCATAAGAACCTTAAGTACGTGGACATGCAGAAGGAACTGAACATCAGACAGAGGTGGTGGGTGGAGTTTCTATCTAACTATCAGTATGAGATGAACTACCACCCGGGGAAGGCGAACGTGGTTGCAGATGCAATGAGTAGGAGAGCCGCCGCAGCGGGAGCAGAGCCTCAGCTGATGTCTATGGAACTATTGTAGAGACTAGAGGACATACACATTACTCTGGTGTCATCTGACGACCCTAAACTCTATGACGAGTACTTGGCCGCGATGGGCATCACCGATGACATCAGAGACCGAGTCAGAGAGGGATAGAGGTAGGATGCCAAGTTAGAACCCATCTTCTAGGCTATAGAGGCAGGCACTACAGGAGACTACACACTGAGGGATGGTCTGGTGTGCTTCAGAGGACGGGTGTATATACCGGAGGGAGGTCAGATCTGGGAGGACATTATGATGGAGGCGCATTGCAGCTAGTGTCCGACGATCAAGGAGAAGATTTGCAGATGTTGAAAATCTTGATCGGTTGAATCCTTCTTGTCTGAATTTCAGGATCGAGAAGCTTGACGATGAAGAACACATCTAGTCGGCGGCGGTGCTTCCTGATTTAGAATCTTGAAAATGATTTAGAATTCTGTAAAATTCTTCTTCTAAGGGTTTGTCGATTCTGACATGACCTTTTATAGGTCTTACATAATGGTATGATTTCATTAATTACTATCCACATGGACCAATCAAGAGTTAATTGCATTTAAAATCAAAATACGTCAAACACTTAGTGAAATTCAGATTCAGAACTCCGTTTCTCGAGAGAAATAATAATTACTCGAGTGCGAGTTCTATTTCTTGAGAAACGATGTAAGATTCTTGAGAAGAAACACTTAAGGAAAATATAAAAGATAAGTTCTGGTTTATCGAGAATGAAAAGAGTTACTCGAGAAAAATAAGTTTCTGTTACTCGAGAACAAGAAAGCACCTCGAGAAAAGTTTTCTGTATCTCGAGGTGGACATCTGGTTCTCGAGAACTAATCTTGGCCTTCTCGAGAAATGTCTTTGGCTTTCTCGAGAAAAAGACTTAGAAAAATTCTGAGCATGAATTTAAGTTATTTAAGAACGAGTCAAGACCTACTCGAGTACTGCATGACTTTCTCGAGAAATACACTCGGCTTTCTCGAGAACAGCTTCTACTACTTAACTAAAATACTTAGGAAAATTTTGTTAACTTAAGAATGGTTTTCTTCTAATAAACTAGCAACCAGCTTTTCTCCCATAACTTTAGTACTTGAAAATTAAGTGTATCCCAATAGAGAGATTACACATGAGTCAACACCATGGATCACACAATGAGGGATTACATTGTATGGTCCTATGTTTGGTCACCTATTATAAACTGACATTGGTCTACACTTAACAATTATAAGCTGCAAACACTCAACTTGAAAAGACATCAAATACAAGCTTAATTCATCTTAGTTCAAGGGTGACTTCATACAAATCTAGGTTATTGTGGATACAATACCGAACAATCTCCCCTATTTGTGGAAGTCAGAACCCTCTACACTAAGGTGAATTATATCAAGATAAATAAATAAAATAACAAATAAATAGAATAATTGGAAGAAATGCTATGAAATAGAAGATTTGATCATCAAAATTTAAAGATTTATATATATATATATATAGATATTGTCTAGGAAAAAGTCCTATCCCACAAAATCTCATATAGGAAACATCTGATCATCTTCCATTACTTCTTGCTCTGTTGGTGATGCTGCCTTTGATATTTCTCTTCTTGTCTTTGGAAGTACAAGAACGGATTTGGAAGTTACTTGGATGGTCTGGGAGGAGCAGTAGGGTCTTCACGACTATACTTTTTTTTATCATGAAGTCTTCTTAAAGTCATAGATTTTTCATACTGCATCCATTCAGAGTGAGAGTAATAGGTATCCTTGTTCCCACTGAATTCCAAAATAATAGATTTAGATGTAGGGCTCCAGACTTCAGCAGGTTCCCTTTCTGCATGTTCTGGCATAGGAGTAGACCTGCTTGCAGAAGCACCTTCACCATACTTTCTTCTCTTTGGTATCTATACTCCAGGAGGTGTTTGTTGAGGCACATCAGCTTGTTCAGTATTCCATGTTGAAACCGAAAAACGGTCTCTTGTGGAGTTCACCCTTGGGGAAGGGGTGATTGCGCACCTACTTCGCTCCTGCAAGCAAAATAACAAAGGAAAACAGGAAAGAATTGACCCAAGGGATCGACAGGTAGGACCCACCACACAGCCGAAAGATCTGAGAGCGCTTCCCCTCCTTATCCAAAGGCCGAGCTAAGGTACCCTCAGAAAGCACTTGAAAACTGGAGCAAGAGAGCACAAGAAGCATGCCTTCTAGGGTACCCCTTGTGTCCTATTTATAGATTTCTGAAAATGTCCTGCAAATAACCAATCTCCACTGACCTAGAATTATCAAAATACCCTTGGTTGGGTCTGCCAACAACCAAAATCTGCTGTTTTGAAGGGCTATGGGCAGACTAGCGGGGGCAAAACAGTAAAAAGTACCTCATAGATCTGGGCGAGATGGGGAGCCTGGCCACGTCGGCAGACCCGGCTCGCCTGCTGTTGCCGAGCTCCTTTGCGCGAGTGCGAGTTGGGAAGGCGAGCTTGCGCATCAGTCGACCTCCATTAGTCGACCTCAGCTCGATGAATTTGGCTTAGCTTGCCGAATGCTGAGCTCGCGGTCGACGAATGCCGAGCTCGGGCTCAGGTTTCTCTGCCGAGCTGGCCTCTGAGCGATTTACACCACTGGGCCTAGTTCCTGTGGACCCTACTCGCCGGATACGGGGTTGTACAAAAGCCCCGCTCTTTTTGAGCTTGGCAAAGCTCAGAAAGAAACATCCTACCCCAAGTGTTCGGCGAGTGCAGGGTGAGCCAGAGGGAATATTTGGGTGGGGTCTACCTCTGGCTATAAAAATACACTTGCATACCTGTTTGACTCTTGCAATTCCCTTGGCTATAGCCCTGCTTTGATGCCGATCCCAAAGGAGATCCAAGAACACCTTAGCCGAGCTCGCCAGGCCTATGCTGCTCGCGTGGCTGCCCTGACGGCGGTCCCAGTCGCTGTGCCACAGTGTGGCTTGGTCGAGCCCGACCACGCCAAGAGGGAGAAGCTATTTCCTCAAGAGTAGCCAAGCCACTTTACGAGGACCTGAGGACCACCTTGGAGCACGGGACTGCCTCCCCCACTCTGCCTGCCCCTCAAAGGGGCAAGAATATTATCGTAGACTGCGATGGCCCGGGCGGCCAACCTGACGATATAGGGGACGCCACGCCGCGAGACTCCACCCCGCGAGTCAAGTCCACTCTTGACGACTCGTGATTTATGACTCCGGAGAACCGTCCCCGGGTCCCATCCACTCCCTTCGGGACCCTGGGGGTGGGCTCGCAGAAGCCGAGCTCGCCGGTGAGCCCCCTTCCCCTCAGTGAGCTGTTGTGACCACGGGGGCAGGCGTGGAGACCATTCCCATCCCGGGATTCGAGCTTCTTTTACCGAGAACGCGCAGCCCAGGGCGCGGGAAGGACCTGAGGTTCGTCCCTCCCTGCACCTCCTTCGAGTTGCCGAGCTCGTCAGGTAAATTTTGCCTTGGGTTCTTGTTGTGTTTTTCCAGCATGCCTCCCCTTGCTAATGTTACTGTCTCCACAGCTCCCCCCAGCCAATCCACTGCCGAGAAATCTTCGCGAGTAGCCCATTACTCTCCACTCCCCTCCCCGAGCTCGCTGGACTCTTACCTAGACCCTGAAGTGGAGCAGGGCAAGCTGACCCGGAGGGGGATCAAGCTTTTCAAGAAACTGGTGAGCGGGCTGCACGAGGTGCGGGAAGTCAACGAGGCGTTACAACGCGACTACGCGTGTCTCGCTAACGAGGTGCAAAGCGGCCAGGCTGGCGAGATGATGTCCCCTACCCGGCTCTTGGATGAGATAGATGATGGCCTCTCGGTGCCGCAGAGTAATTCGGGGAGGATCCGCGAGGTGCTCCGCGCACGGCAGCCTGTGGGACGAGGGCCGCGAGGCTGGGGTAGATAAGAGGCAACTCCCTTGCCGAGCCAACCGGTACTCGCCTCCTGGTTCCTCCTACCCGCGCGCCCTGCTTTTTTTTTTTACTTGATTCCTGTAATAATCTGCGAACACTTTTAGGCTGGTACCTGATGTTTGAATAATAATAATGAATATGTTTCCTCGTATTTAGCTCAGCGTGGGGTGGGGCGCGTCAGAAGTTGGCGAGTTGAGGGTTGGCGAGTTGGGACGGCGAGCTGGGCCGATTGGACAGCTTGACCCCAGATGTTTTCCTATAAATAGGCCCCCACCAACCCCGTACTTGCGCCTTAACTGCTCATCTTCTCTCTTTTCCTGCGCTTTTCTCTTTCTTACTCGCGCTCCATCCCTTATTCTGCGAGCATGGGCAAGACCAACCCTGATGCCGACAGCCGCACCAAGTGCGCCCAGCACTTCGCGGACTACTGCTTCTTCAAAGGGCACACGAGCGAGGACGAGCTCGCCAAGTTTGTGGCCGAACATGTGCCGCCAGGCTTTGAGGCGCGCTGTCCAAGGCAGGGGGAGACCATCAACACCTTTTATGATGACGAGCTCGCCTTCCCCATCTAGCACTTTGAGGTGGGGTTGCGCCTCCCTCTCTGGCCGGAGATCCAGTAGATTTTGAAGTACTACGGCGTGGTGCCCGCGTAGCTGAATTCCAACACCATCGCCATGATGGTGGCATTCGCGAGCTTCCTCCGGCGAGAAAGAATAGAGTTCAACCTGACTATGTTCAGGAAACTCTTTTCCTACAAGGCGACGCTGGATGGGGTCTCCTACTTCGGGGACTCGCTGATCAAAGTTCGCGAGATCGCAAACAAGCACCATAACTGGATGACCAAGATCGCCTTCATCAAGGGAGATCTCAGCAACATCCCTTACTCGCCCCAGCAGAAGGGCGAGGAGGTCTACGCCCCCCAGCCGTGTTCGACAATGATGCCGACCTCCACAAGTACTTCCTCCACAAGGACTTCGAGGTCGCCTTCCTGTGAAGGGGCCTCGACACGCTCCGCCCAGTTCTGCCCGACGAAGGTATTGCTCTCTCCACATTGCCAATCTTGCCAGATTGCCGAGCTCGCCATATTGTCGTGGAAAATCTTCTAACTTTTCCAAGTTTTTTCTTGCAGGGGAGTGGCAAATTCCCGTGAACCTGCCGTTTGCGGACTCGGAATTGTACCCGGACCCTCTCGCTCGCGAGAAGGTAGCGGCGGCGGCCTGCCGAGACGAGGCAGCGTCCTGCAAACCCTCCTCCAGCAAGAGGCGGTCTGAGGATGCGGGGTTGAACCCGCACCATCGTCAACAACTACCCAAAATGATGCGGACAGCACCGCTGGCTCCACGGTCTCAACAACAACAACAATATCAACCTAGCCCCAAGTACATAAGCTCGCCCGAGACCATCCCTGACGCGTCACCGGAGAGCCCGCTGAAGGAAATCACCAGCATGGGGCGGAAGGGTGGTGAAACCTCTGTTCCCCCTGCGGAGAGCTCTCCACCCCCTTCGGCGAAGAGGACGGCTCGCGAGCTTGGCGTGCCGAAAGAACATCCCTTCTTCAGCTTTGGGGGGTGGTGGAAAGACTCGGCGGGCGAGCCCATGGTGCAATGGGACGAGCTGTCCCACCGGGTTTCCAATTCCACCCTTCACCCCTCCTGGCATGACCGCGAGCCCGCCACCAGTCACGCTTATGCCCTCGGCTTTGGCCTCTATGGCCGGGAGGACGCCGAGGCCTACAAGGGCATGAACTTGCGGCAGCTCGGCCATGAGGGCCTGCAGGCCCACCTGCAAACCCTGGAGCTCCATCACATGTTGGTCCGCCACAGCTTCGGCCTCAGCAACCAACTTCAAAAAGCAGAGCAGGCCCGCAATATCACCAAAGACAAGGTCGCTGACCAGAAGAGGCAGCTCGGCATCGTTGAGGGTCTTCTCGCCCCGGCCGCCGGCGGATTGGTGAGTATCATGCTTCCTCTTCACTCTTTTACTTAAAATATTCCGCGCTGTTGTTAACGAATTCTCCTTTTTCATCAGGATTCCAAAGCTGTCGGGGAGTTGCGGGCTCGTAATGCCGAGCAAGGGGAGGAGATCGTCCAGCTGCGCGCCCGGCTTGCCGAGTTGGAGGGGGCGAATGCGAAGCTGAAGGAGGAGAATCAGAACCTCAGCCGCGAGGTCCGCCGCCAGGCGGGGATCTTCTTCCCGGCCAGCGGTGCCAATCCAACCCTCACCTATAAGAGGGCGAGGATCTTTGGCGAGGCCAACCTCGCCGAGAGGTTGCGGATCAACTCCATCCAAGCCGCCGAGTGCACCCTACAGATGATGAAGGATACTGGAGTGCTGGTGGAGGGGTGCGAGGAGATCTCCGTCCGGGACCTGATGCCGAGCTTGTTCCCGGCGACGCCGCCTAGCGAGGAGGACAGCATGGACGCGCTCTTTAAGAAAAGTTTTTAGGACACATCTGGCGGAGGGGAAGAGGATCGTCAATCCGGCGAGGGGGGCCAGGGCTGATTGTATAAATCATTTTCTTTTTTGTTTTCTCGCCGAGGTGAGCTCCACATGTAAACATTACTGTTCAATGAAATACACCTTTGATTATAGCCTTGGTCATATATATCTTTTTTTCTATCTTTTCTCTGTCTTTGCTGTGTTTTGCATGCCCGCAAGCCATTCCCTTGGCGATCTCGCGTGGATAGTCCTTGCAATCAGGATATTTTTTAGAGCTTGCTTGTGAGAGTATACTCTGAGAGCTCGCCGATTCTTGGGTAATTCTGGGATGGGCTACTCGCCTCCCTGGGCGCACCACCCCCAGCTCGCTTGAGAGCCCCCTATCCTTAGCAATATAAGGCCAAACTTATAGAATTTTCTCAAGTAAAGCAGAGTGGGGATGAAGCTTCCTGGTGAGGCCTGCCTCCCTTCAGCGAGATCCCAGGGCCTGACTCACTACCCCTCTGCCAAGGCTGAGCTGGGCTGGCAAGTTCTAACTCGCCTGTGCCGAGCCTTTTTCCCCCTATTCTTAAAAAGATGCCAAACTCTTCGGATACTATCTGAAGAGTATAGTACTTCCCCGAGTGACTTCCAGCCCTGCCAGCTAGGTGAGAGCCCGACAACGAGATCTGCTCGGGGTCCAGAGTTGATACCATTGAGTGACTTCCATCCCTGCCAGCTAGGTGAGAGCCTGACAGCGGGATCTGTTCGAGGTCTAAGGATGACACCGAGTGACTTCCAGTCCTGTCAGCTAGGTGAGAGCTTGATAGCGGGATCTGCTCGGGGTCCAGAGTTGATACCATCGAGTGACTTCCAGCCCTGCCAGCTAGGTGAGAGCCTGACAATGGGATCTCCTCGAGGTCTAAGGATGACAACGAGTGACTTCCAGCCCTGTCAGCTAGGTGAGAGCCTGACAGTGGGATCTGCTCGGGGTCTAGAGTTGATACCATCGAGTGACTTCCAGCCCTGCCAGCTAGGTGAGAGCCTGAAAGCGGGATCTTCTCAAGGTCTAAGGATGACACCGAGTGACTTCCAGCCCTGTCAGCTAGGTGAGAGCCTGACAGCGGGATCTGATCGAGGTCCAGGTATGCCACCGAGTGACTTCCAGCCTTGCCAGCTAGGTGAGAACCTGACAGCGGGATCTGCTTGGGGTCCGGAGTTGATACCATCGAGTGACTTCCAGCCCTGCCAGCTAGGTGAGAGCCTAACAACGGGATCTGCTCGAGGTCTAAAGATGACACCGAGTGACTTCCAGCCCTGTCAGCTAGGTAAGAGCCTGACAGCGGGATCTGCTCGGGGTCCAGAGTTGATACCATCGAGTGACTTCCAGCCCTGCTAACTAGGTGAGAGCCTGACAGCAGGATCTGCTCGAGGTCTAAGGATGACACCGAGTGACTTCTAGCCCTGTCAGCTAGGTGAGAGCCTGACAGCGGGATCTGCTCGGGGTCCAGGGATGACACCGAGAGACTTCCAGCCCTGCCAGCTAGGTGAGAGCCTGACAGCGGGATCTGCTCGGGGCAAGAGCTGATACCATCGAGTGACTTCCAGCCCTACCAGCTAGGTGAGAGCCTGACAGCGGCATCTGCTCGAGGTCTAAGGATGACACCGAGTGACTTCCAGCCCTGTCAGCTATGTCAGTGCCTGACAGCAGGATCTACTCGGGATCCAGGGATGACACCGAGTGACTTCCAGCCCTGCCAGCTAGGTGATAGCCTGACAGCGGGATCTGCTCGGGGTCCAGAGTTGATACCATCGAGTGACTTTCAGCCCTGCCATCTAGTGAGAGCCTGACAGCGGGATCTGCTCAAGGTCTAAGGATGACACCGATTGACTTCCAGCCCTGTCAACTAGGTGAGAGCCTGATAGCGGGATCTTCTCGGGGTCTAGGTATGACACCGAGTGACTTCCAGCCCTGCCAGCTAGGTGAGAGCCTGACAGCGGGATGTGTTCGGGGTCCAGATGCACTTCACTTCTTCATGCAAACTTATTGCGACATCATTGATGTGTTAAAGAACTTTTATTAAAAATCAAAGCACCACTTACATGTTTAAAGGGAAAAAGCGTTTCAAGTCGTCACCACTCCAAGTGAGGCTTAGGGTCTCGCCCTCCACATTCTGTAGTCGATACCCCCTGATCTTAAAGCCACTTTTACAATAAATGGACCTTCCCAGCTAGGGTTGAGCTTCCCCACGGTTGCCGATCTTCCCGCCACATCCACTTTCTTTATTACCAAGTCCCCTTCCGCAAACTGCTTCACTCTGACGTGCTTGTCAAAGTACTTGGCCATTCTCCTCTTCACCTCTTCCTGCCGGATGGTGGAAAGGTCGCACAGCTCCTCCACCATGTCCAGGGAGAGCCTCAATTCTTCCTGATTCTCGGCTTGCCATTCTTCCCTGCCTTCCCCTGCTGTGACAACTCGAGGCGTCTGAACTTCGAATTCTACGGGGAGCACTGCCTCGTACCCATGGGAGAGCTTGAAGGGGGTCTCTCCTGTAGCTGTGTTGGGGGTGGTCCTCAGGGCCCAGAGAACTGCGGGAAGCTGTTCCACCCAGCTCCCCTTCAGATTTTCCACTTTCTTCTTTAGGAGGTTAACAATGATCTTGTTCGCGGCCTCCACCTGACCGTTGCTCCTGGGGTGATGGACCGAGGCGTACCTGAGGTCGATCCCAAGTTGCTCGCAGAAACTAGTAAACTCTGTGCTGGCGAACTGAGGCCCATTGTCCGTGATAATGGCCTGGGGCAGCCCATGGAGGCAGATAATCTCTCCCCAAACAAAGTTTCTGATGACCTGCGAGGTTACCTTGGCCAGCACCTTCACCTCCAACCACTTAGAGAAATAATTGATCATCACCAGCCGGAACCTCCTTTGCCCACTGGCCTGGGGGAACGGTCAACCAAGTCCATTCCCCAAATGGCAAAGGGCCAGGGGGCTGTGATACTCTTGAGTCATTGAGCCGGCTGTAGCTGGAGGGGGGCAAACAGCTGGCACTTGTGGCATCTTATTGCAAACTCTGTTGCATCGCGGCCCAGGATGGGCCAGAAGTTCCCTTGCCTGGCGATCCTTCCTTCCAGGGTCCAACTCCTGGAGTGACGCCCATACTCCCCGGAGTGGATTTCTTCCAAGATTCTTTGTACTTCCCCCTCGGCCATGCAACGAGCCAACATCCCTGAGAGAGTCTTCCTGAACAACTGCCTGTCCCAGAGGAGGTAGTACGCCGATTTGTTCCAGAGCTTCTTTTTGTCCACCCCCTCCGGATACTCTCCCGTGGAAAGGAAAGTTGTCACCGGGTTCATCCATGAGGGCAGCTGATCTATTTCCATGGGCTCCCCCTCTACGATGGAAGGGCGGAATAGGTCGGTGATGGTACCCCCCACCCGGGGACCATGCTTCGCTAGCTGATCGACCTGCTCATTCTCCTCTCGGGGCACGTGCTGGATGGAAAAAGTTTGGAATGTGCCGATGAACCCTTTTACTTTAGATAAGTATAATCGCAGGGTAGGATCTCTCACCTCGAACTCCCCGTTGATCTGGGAAGCTACCACCATGGAGTCAGTAAGGACCTCCACGTCCAACACCCCCAGTACCCTGGCCAGGCGCAACCCTGCTATCACGGCCTCATACTCAGCCTGATTGTTTATGATGGGGAAATGCACCACCACCGTTTGCTCGACTCTAGTTCCCTAGGGACTCTCCAAGATCACCCCCACCCCCAGGGATTGTCTTCCTGAGGCGCCATCTACCTTCACCTTCCAAGGATTCGGACGAGTGAGCTCTTCCTTCACCGCCTCAATCACATAATCGGCCAAGAAGTCGGCCATCGCTTGAGCCATAATCGAGAGGCGAGGGATGAAGGAGATGTCGAACTCACTCAACTCCACCGACCACTTGGCCATCCTGCCACAATGCTCCACCCCCTCAAAGATGTTGCGGAGGGGATGGTCAGTCACCACTCGGATTGAGTGTGCCTGGAAATAGGGCTGCAGCCTTCGGGCTGAGATGACCAGGGCAAAGGCCAGCTTCTCCAAAATTGGATACCGGAGCTCAGCCTTCCTCAAGACCCTGCTCACGTAATATACTGGTAGTTACTTCATCCCCTCTTCTCGAACTAGGACGAAGCTCAAGGCCTCTGCCCCGACCCCGAGATACAAAAAGAGGTCGTCCCCCTCCTTTGGCACTTGGAGCAGCGGAGCCTGTGTTAGTTGCATCTTGAGGGCCTGGAATGCCTCCTCGCATTCCTTAGTCCACTCAAACTTTTGACCCCCCCCCCCTTAGTGTTTTGAAGAAGGGGGAGCACTTCTCCCCAGCTCGGGAGAGGAACCTACTCAGCCCTGCCAGCTTCCTCGTCAGTCGTTGCACCTCCTCAGTGTTTCGCGGCGACCCCAGCTCCATGATAGCCTTGACCTTATCGGGATTCGGCTCGACCCCAGCAGGGGTGAGGAGGTGCCCCAAGAACTTCCCCCTGCTAGCCCCGAAGACACACTTCAGGGGGTTCAACTGCATCTTGTACTTGCGCAGGGTAGCAAAGGTCTCCTCTAGGTCCTGGAGGTGAGAGTCCACATCCTGACTCTTGATCATGAGATCATCCACGTATACCTCTAGGTTCCTCCCCTTCTGTTCTCTGAAGACCCTATCCATCATCTTCTGGTAGGTCGCCCCTGCATTCTTTAGCCCAAAGGGCATCATCTTGTAACAGTAGCATCCATCCCCCGTGATGAATGAGACGTCTTTGATGTCCGGGGGGTGCATCCTGATTTGATGATAAACTGAAAATGCATCTAGAAAACTCATTACAGAAAAACCAACGGCTGAGTCAACCAGTGCGTCGATCCGCGGCAAGGGATAACAGTCCTTAGGACAAGATTTATTAAGCAAAGAGAAGTCGATACACATACGCCGCCGGCCATCTCCCTTTTTAATCATGACTATATTGGAGACCCAGCCGGGCTATTGGATCTCGGACACGAAGCCGGCCTTGAGAAGCTTTGTCACCTCCTCTCTAATGCGCTCTGCCAGCTTGTCCATGGTGGACCTCTTCTTTTGTTGGACGGGGTATGTTCCCGGGTCCACGTTGAGATGGTGGCAAACCACATCCGCGTCAACCCCTGGCATCTCCGCGACGCTCCATGTGAAGATGTCCATGTTCTTCTGGATGCACTCCAGCATCCTGCCTTAAGCCTCCGGGGTCAGCCCTCCACTGACGCGGACCTTCTCCACCCTGCCTTCACGGGTGAGGACCTCCAGCTCCACGACCTCTTCCACAGCCTCTAGCCTGGATTGCTCCCCCATTCTTCAACATCCCACTCCCCTGGGGCGAAGACCTCTGCCTCCACCTCTTCCTCCACGGACATCTCCTCGGCCAACTCCTCCTGGACTCCCTCTACCACCTCTACCTCGGTGCAGCCTTCCACCTCCATCTCTTCCCTGCCAACTTCCTGCTCCGACTCCTCCATCCTTTGCTCCATCTCCTCGGCTCCCTCCTGCCACGAGATGGAGTTCATGGAAGTGACGTAGCACTCTCGTGCCACCTTGGGGTCCCCCCTGATCCTGACCTGAATCCCCTCGGCGTTGAACTTCAAGCACTGGTGGAACGATGAGGTGATGCAGCGGAAGTCAATGATAAGGGGCCTCCCAAAGATGGTGCTATAGCTGCTGTGGGCATCCACGATGACGAACCTGCAGTTCCTGGACTGCCCCCCCCAGGGTGACATGGAGGCCTACTCCTCCCTCCACTTCCTTCCTCTCTTCCAAAAATGTGAACAAGGGCCCATCCGAGGCCAACACCCTCTTCGCATCCACCTTCATCACGTCAAACGCCTTCTTAAAGATGACGTTGACGGAGCTTCCGTTATCAACGAGGATCCTGGAGACGGTAAAATTTTCGATGGCTGTCTGGATTCCCAGCGCATCGCAAAATGGATCCTCATGATCCGACATGTCGCTCCTGGAGAAGGTGATCCTCTCTTCCGGGGGTGGGGTTTGGGATGTGGAGCCAACGCTCCGACGATACATGGTATGGAGGCTCACCCTCCGGGAGGCCTCTACCCCCACCCCCATGGATCGCTCCGATCCTTCCTCGGGTCCCAACGTCTACCCGATCCTTCACAACGGTCCTCCTCCGCCCGAGGCAAGACCTCCTCGATCCTCACTTCCTGACGCCCCTGCTACTGCTGCTACTACTCCCTGTTCCCTCTCATTTTGAGGAACTCCGGGCACGTGGCTATGCCGTGCCCTTCCTCTTGATGGAATTCGAAGTAGGGAAACTCCACCCTTACCTCTCTCCTCCTCCTCCTGGCTACTCTCCTCCTCTCCCCTATAGCTATGGCCATAGCCTCTTCTTGATCGGGAAGTCGGGGCCTCTGGGCCTGCCTCCAGCCCGGGGGGGGGGGGGAATTGATCTGTCCCCCCTTGATGGTGATCCCTTCCTTGGTACCCTCTCTGTGGCCCCTATCCTTGCCACTCGGGCCTCCATCCTAGCCGACGGTCGGGCTCCAAATGCCCCCACTTGGGCTGTTGCTGCCCCTGGAGCTGCCTCTGCTCCCTCTGCCGGGGCTCGACTCTCCTCTCCTCCTGCCCTCTTCCTCCTTTCGACACTTTCTCCTCCTCCGTGGCCCACCTAGTCAGCTTCCGGGCGATCTCCGTATTTGATGCCTCCCTGTCAACTTCTCTCGCCGCCCTCTCCATCAACTCCTCCTAGGAGATGGGGGGGGGTATCCACTTCAACTCCATCCTGAAGAATCCCTGTTATAGCCCAGGGTGAAGGCCATCATCAGACTGTGGCCTGACATCTCCTGGACTTGGATGACTTCTTCCTGAAATCGGTCGACGTAGCTCCCCAACGTCTCATTCACTCCCTGATTGATGTGGAACAGGGACTCCGACTCCTTCCTCCTCTTTGAGGTAGTGAAACTCAGCATGAACCCCCGACATAGGTCCTCGAAGTAGTAGATGGAGCTGGCCGGCAGCTGGTGGAACCACTCCCTTGCCTTCTCCTTGAGGGTGATTGCGAAGAGTCGGCACTTGAACCCATCCGACATCTGCCAGATCGTGACCACGTCCTCAAACCACTAGACATGTTGGACCGGGTCTCCCTTCCCGGTATAGTAGGACATCTCGGGTTCCCTGAACCCCTCTGGAACTGTAGCTGAAGAGACCAGCTCGCTGAAGGGGCTGCCTCCCCCTATTGGGCGAGCCGACGCGTCTCACGGTCCTAGCTCGCCGAGTCAGCCTCTGCTAGCTAAGCTGGGGAAGAGCTCGCGCCCGGGGAGCTCGCACCCCCGACCCTCCTCGGCCACTTCCTTCCCAGCTCGCCTGCCGGGGGCGTCCTCGCCCAGAGAAGGGGCGGTCGCGATCTGGACGGCTGGAGTCGAGCACTCGACGTGCGTGCCGAGTGAAAAGTTGACGAGGCCCAGCACCTCATTCCTGAAATCTTCAAACATCCCCACCGTGGCCAGAGGTGGGGTGGGGGGGGCGGCGAGTCCGACCTATCAGATCCCTGTCCTGTCATCGAGCTCGCTGAAGTTTTTATGTGCTGATCACTATCCACGCTCACCACACCAAAATGTTGAAACCGAAAAACGGTCTCTTGTGGAGTTCACCCTTGGGGAAGGGGTGATCGCGCACCTACTTCGCTCCTGCAAGCAAAATAACAAAGGAAAATAGGAAAGAACTGACCCAATGGCTCGGCAAGGAAGACCCACCACACACTCGGAAGATCTAAGAGCGCTTCCCCTCCTTAGACAAAGGCCGAGCTAAGGTACCCTCAGAAAGCACTTGAAAACTGGAGCAAGAGAGCACAAGAAGCATGCCTTCTGGGGTACCCCTTGGGTCCTATTTATAGATTTCTGAAAATGGCCTGCAAATAACCAACCTCCACTGACCTGAAATTAAAAAGATACCCTTGGTTGGGTCTGCCAACAACCAAACTCCGCTATTTTGAAGGGCTATGGGCAGACCAGCGGGGGCAAAACAGTAAAAAGTACCTCATAGTTCTGGGCGAGCCGGGGAGCCTGACCACCTCGGCAGACCCGGCTCGCCTGCTGTTGTCGAGCTCCTTTGCGCGAGTGCGAGTTGGTACGGAGAGCTTGCGCATCGTTTGGCCTCCATTAGTCGACCTCCGGTCGACGAATCTTGGCTTAGCTCGCAGAATGCTGAGCTCGCGGTCGACAAATGCCGAGCTCGGGCTCGGGTTTCTCTGCCGAGCTGGCCTCTGAGCAATTTACACCGCTGGGCCTGATTCCTATGGACCCTACTCATCGGATACGGGGTTGTACATTCTAGACTTTTGAATAAGTGTCAGGAGGTGGAGCTTCATAAAATTCAAGCCTTGGAGAGAATGTAGGCCTTTGAACATTGACATCTAGGCTGACAGGGTTGGCTGTAGTGGGATCAACTGAGAAGTCAAAGAATATCTGATTGTGCATCCACATTGTAGTGTCATAAGTATAAAGTTTTGTGCTCTTAATTTCCTACAACACTGATGTTTGAATCTTTTTAATTTGATTGTCCCATAGATCTTTCATCTTTTGAACTTTCTTATCTAGCTGTTCCTTTACTTTCTCCTCCCCCTTTCTGACTTTTACAGAGAGGGTGCTTATGGCTTCTTCTTTGAAATTACCAACTTCTTCAAATGTCTTGAAGTTGTGCTCTTGAGCTTTCTTTTCAAACTGAATCTGTTTGTTTGCGAGAGTGACAGATTGATCCATTATCTCACCAATACTGGTAATAGTATGGTCTATAGCTTTGCCTCCAATTAGTAGCAGCCTTTTGAATTCATCAGTATTGCTCTGGATTTTTGCAAATCCTCAGCTCATTTCCTTTTCTAAAGCAGAGACCTTATTTATGACTATTTGAATGGAGGTATCAAAATACTCTCTTTGGTTATCCAACATGGCTTCTATTTTACCTATGATAGTATCTTCAGGAATGACTTAAGTCTGAGGAGGTGGAGGAGGTAGAACCTGAGCTATCTGGGGAACTATTTCTTCAATGAGTACAGTAGATGTGGAGATCTGTTTTCTTCTAGCAGTTGTAATTTAATCTTCAGCATCATCACCTATGAAAGTGGGAATGTTGAAGTGTAGACTTGGGAGAGGTGGTTCAACAACTTCAGGAGATACTTCTTCAGCATCAAAAACTGTAGCTATCACTTTATCTTGCACACCCCAAAGGAGACTGGGGCTGAGAAGATTCTGGTTTAAATGGATTTTCTAGTTGGGATGGATTTTCTTGTTGAGATGGATGTTCTTATTGAGATGGATTTACTTCAGGCAGAGGGTAGAGAGGTTCTTTAAAGGTGAGTTCCTCTATCATCATATCAATGTCAACATCTGTAGATATTATTTGATCATCTACTTGGGCATCAGTCAGAGATTCTTGATCAGACAGGTCAGCAACTATAAGACCTGAGCCATCTTCTAGGAATGAAGTGCCCTTTGCAGCAGTAGATGGAGCTGTAGCTTCTTCTATGACTAAATGTTCAGCAGCTGATGGAGTTGTGACTTGGGCTTGAGTATCTGTTTGGACTGTGGCTGGAACTGGAACTTGAGTAGACTGCACTTGTATAGATGGAGCAGGCTCCCCCTCAATAACTGGATCAGTTGTGCCAGTTATTTGATGAGACAGGGGAGGTGAGGTCCTGACTTCATATACAACTGTTCTTGGAGCTGGAGGGTCCTTGTTTGAATTTTGAAGTTTGATTTACCATCTCTGGATGGAGGTTATTGAAACCTTCTTCATGTGATGAAGGGCCATGCCCTTATCCAAGATAAAAACATCCGGCCTCAATTGATTTAGATAGAGAGACATAATTCTTCCATAGTTAAGGCTTTTTATACTTGTTTTGATCTTGTCAAAAATCATCATTCCCCATTTAAATTTCATTCTATAGATTACTGCAGTCATCATATCAAAGAAATCATTGGTGCGGTAGTGTAACAACCCATTTTTCAGCAGGCAAGTTTTTGGGGTGACACGGCCTGGGACACGGGTGTATCCCAGGGCGTGTCCTACGTTCGACGAGTGTTCGGGAGGAACAGTCGACGAGTGGTTGACAAAATTGGTTGACGATCGTCGAGTGCTTAGGACACGGCCTGTGATATGGGCGTATCATAGGGCGTGTCAGCACGGTCGACGAACTCAGCCCGACAAATTTGAGATGGGGCGTGTCTAGTGCCAAGTATGGGCACACGGCCTGGGACACGGGCGTGTCACAGGCCGTGTGAGTCTCGGGTGATTTTGAGATTTTTTAGCCTGATAAACACGGCCACAGACACGGGCGTGTCACATGTGCGTGTCATTGGATTGGATAAGTCGGTTGAGTGCCGCTTGAGGCACACGGCCTGGGACACGGGCGTGTCACAGGCCGTGTTAGGCAAATTTGTGCTTTTGTGGCAAAATCATGGCCGTCTGTTCTTTCACCTGGGATCCAATGGCTGAGTTGCCTCCCTATTTCCTTAAGGTCATGGATGAGAAGGGAAATCTCATTTTTCATTTGGTCTTCTCTTTCTATAATCCTAGTGAGATAAAGAGAGAGGAAGAAGGAGGAGGAGTGTATAACCCGTAATTCATCGAGATCAGAAGTACCCCAGAACACGGCTATCCGCAGACCATTCGACGAGCTGTGGCGAGCAGCGGCAAGCTTGGGCAAGCAGAGGCGAGCTTGGGCGAGCAGCGGCAAGCTTGGGCGAGCAGAGGCGAGCTTGGGCAAGCAGAGGCAAGCATAGGCGAGCAGCGGAGAGCTTGGGCGAGCAGGGGCGAGCAGGGGCGAGCTTGGGCGAGCAGAGGAGAGCTGTGGCGAGCTTGGGCGAGCAACTCGCGAGTATGGGCGAGTATCCCTTGGAACTCGCTAGCACAAGCTGGATACTCGCCTATACCCCCCCCCCAGGATTTCTCTATAAATAGCCCCCCAGGGGTACTGGAAAGGGGACCTTTTGGAAGCGGTCGAGGTCCCCCCAAGTGGATACTCGCCCAATCCATGCCTGCCTAGTACCTCGCCCAGCCTTTTGGTTGCGGAGGGAAAGCTTCTTCCAAGCTTCCGGGTACGTGGTGGGACCTCCCTGCTGGAGCACTTGGGGTGTGCTTGTAGATAGTTTCCTTTCTTTCTCGCTAGCCACTTGAAATGTGACGTCGGATCGTAGAATCTGTAACCTTAGGCTACATTGATCATATTTCTGAGGTTGGGATTTTTCCCGGCTTCAACAAGGAGGAAAGGGGCTGGTCACCAGTGCTGCTGCGGTTTTCCGATGAGAGATCCGAGGCCGGCATTGCGGAGGCAAAGCTTTTGCGGTTCTTTCGAGCCAGCTAGGTGTTCATGGCACTGAAACGGTCTTCGAGGGTAACGACCTTTCTTCCTAGCCTTGTGAAGGCTTCCTTTTTGGCATATGTTTGTGATTTCCCCACCAAAAGGTGGTTGATTTTGGGAGTCTTTGGGTTGATTCATGGAATCCCCTTTGTTGGCATATACATCCAGAAATGGAGTACGGAATAGACATGCTGTGTGAAGCCCATCTGGACAGGTTTGTCTAGATTGGTGATGTTGCATACGAACCGGAGAAGACTCCGTGATAAACGTATAGTTTAGGAGTCGACGGGTTAGACCTGTGAAAAGGAAGTAGCAGGAAGTACTGGAATGGTAGTCCAGGAAAAATAACCGTAGAATGCATGTGCTGATTATGCTAGGGAGTCCACCTGTGAAGAGAGTAACAGGAAGTACTGGCATGGTAGCCAGGAAAGACCCCTGATATTTGTGATATTTGCGGTGTCCACCTGCGAAGAGAGTAGCAGGAAGTACTGGTGTGCCCAGGAAAGACCCGCTGATGTTGTGAGATGAATGAGTGTAAGAGTTATGCCCAGGCTTGAATGCCAAAAAAGGATCGGTGAGACCTACCTGCGCCTTTATTTAGCCGCGAGTACGCCGTACTCGGTGATGGCAAGGTGATTTGAGCAACGGGGGATGGAGGATCCGACCTGCGTTAAGTCTGTCCGACGTGAGACCAGAAGGTGCGGTATTTTGGAGCGCATAGCAAGAATCTTAGGCCTATGTGTCGTGTTACAATGGGGGCTACGGGCCAATCCCGGTTCACTAAGACTATAAACCTCCGACTGCATGCCATAGAGTAAATGCTCAAGTGAGTTGCCGTTGGGCTGTGACCCTGATACGGTGGTGGGCAATTGATTTGCTAGTACACCAAGAATGTGACCTGAGTGCACAGACCGTTGGGACGGGTGGCTGACGGTTGTGATGGTATGTGTGCGTGAAAGCACATTATATAAGATATATAGCCATGCTTGTGATATGATATGCCTGCAGGGAAGATTACCGCTGCCCCGAGAAAGGGGTAGGGTCGTTATAATTTGGTCAGCTGAATGCTGACCGTTGTCTTTGTTTGCCACTGTTGGGTGGATTGTCCCTATACAGGTGCTGGAGAGCCAAGCGGGACGAAAAAGGGTTGATACCGCTGCTTTTGCTACTGCCGCTGCTAGCCCTCGAAGGCTTGTAAATGTTTTCTTTTGATGTGGCCGACCTGCGTGACAATGTTTGGGCCACTTTTTGAAAGCCCTGTAAGGCCATAAGGCCAACTCTTTATGTGTTTTGTAAGACATTCTATGATATATAAAATGTGGAGTTTTTATATGTTGGACATTCAAGAATGGTGTTCAAGTGTAGTGTTGTAGGCTTCCGCTAGAATGCAATGTGTTAGGTGCGCTGTGCTACTCTGGTATCACTCCGTAGCTTCATCGTCTGTTTTGTGGTATATGCTGTGGGGCCCTGGCCGGACCTTCTAGTGTATATTATATGAACGGATGAGGTTGTTACATTTTTGGTATCAGCTATCTTGGTCTTTCCCTCTCGAAGTTGTGGTCGACTTCTTTTGTGGGGTGGCGAGCACGTGTCTATGCAAACCACGTTAACATGTTTGAACTCCTGAATGTCCTTGATAGGAATGCAAATTCTTGTGTTTGAGGAACCTGCACGTTCCTATTTTGTGTTGTTTGCTTCTGTAAGGCCGCTAATGTGTGTCTTGTCCCCTTTAGGTGACTCAGAGTGGTGTGGGGCAATCAGAGGCCCAGCGTTCGGATGAAAGTACGACACCAACTGAGGTGCCTACCCCTCCGCCGTCTGTGGAAACTGTGCGACAAATTGTTGAGGCTTTGTTTGCAAGGGTTCAAGGACAGCCGGTTGGGCAGGCGCATGGGCAGGCGCAGCCAGTCGTGAGGCCAGAACAGGTGGAGGCGAGGCCGGAACCTGTTGTGGCTGTGAATCCCCGAGCCGCTGAGAAGCAGTTGACGCGGTTTATGAGTTTTCACCCACCGACGTTCTCGGGAGTTGGAGCTCCTGCACAGGCTGAGGATTGGTTATCGTGCATCAAGTGGATCATGATGGCGATTGGAATGGAGGAGCATCAGAAAGTAACCCTAGCTACCTTCTTGAAGGAGAGGCTAGACTGTGGTGGGACGAGATGGAGCTGCATCACTTGGCTGGTCGTCCCTTAACACAAGTATCGATGGAAGAATTCTCTCGACTCTTCCTAGCAAAGCACCTTCCTATGGTGCAACGGATTGCCATTGAGAATGAATTCCAAAGGCTGACGCAAGGTGACGGCAGTGTTGACGCGTACCTGCATGAATTTACACGCTTATGGCGGTATGCGGGTTCGATATTTGCTGATGAGCAGAGAAAGACAAATAGGTTCTACGAAGGACTGTGGGACGTGTTGAGATTCCTGATTTCGAGTTCTGTGAACCAAGGCTTCCAGGCATTGATTGACACTGCAAGCGCACTGGAAAAAGACATGAAAAGGGTGCAGGAGAAGAGGGCATTGGCTGTGTCACAGCCGGAGTTTAAAGTGCCCCGGCCGACGAATTCATTTTATAAGAAGAAATGGGGCAAGAGGCCCAAGACGGAGGGACAGGCTCGTTCTTCAATTGCATCGGGAGCAACATCGGGGGGCACCTCAAAGCCGGATACTCGCACGTGCTTCAATTGTGGACGTGTGGGGCATATAGCTCGGGATTGTCGGGTGCCGCCCAAGAGTGAAAAGAAGGCGGGAGCGTCATATGCGGAAAAAGGAAAGGCGGTGGTGGAATCGTCTGCCTCTCAGGTGCAGCCCTGGGTCTACAATCTTGGCCTGCAGAAGGCCATCAAGCAGAGTGACATCGTCACAGGTACGAGTTACGTTTTTGCGTATTATATTGCTTGTCTGTTTTGCTTAATGCATATGTGTATGCGGCTTGTGTGTGTGACATGATTGTCACAAGTTTTGTGATGATTCGGGACACGCTGGCGCGAGCACTGTTTGACAAAGGTGCATCGCATTCTTTTCTGTCTCGCGAGTTTATAGCGCGGCTTGGGATACCTAGTCATGTGAAGACAGATAGCGTCAGAGTGGTGTTGCCGAATGACTGTTGGATGCTTGCGGATGAAGCTTGCGATGTGGCGGTCCAACTAGGAAGTCGGGATTTCAGTTTGATTGCATCTGTATTGCCGATATCGGAATTCGACGTGATATTTGGTATGGATTGGCTTGCGGAGCACCATGCCTTGATTGATTGACAATCCAAAGAGATCACGTTGGGCCAGAATACCGAACAGGAGACAAAGTTCGCGGGTATGTGAGGAGTGGGCAGGACATTGTTGTCTGCACTCCAAGTCTTGAAAGCTGTTCGGAAGGGTGCAGAGTGCTACTTCACCCTGATTCAGGCTGTTGAGCCTAAGGCCAGTGTGGGTGATGTTCCGATTGTGTCGGAATTTGCAGATGTGTTTCCCAAGGATCTCCCTGGGCTACCACCCCAGCGTGAGATTGACATCACGATCGAGTTGGTGCCCGGTGAGAAACTTGTTGCCCGCTCGCCATATCGCGTTGCGCCTAAGGAAATGGCGGAGTTGAAAGTCCAACTACAGGAATTGATGGAGCAGGTTTATATATGCCTAAGCATGTCTCCTTGGAGCGCCCCTGTGCTTTTTGTGAAGAATAAAGACGGTGGCATGCGGTTATGTATTGATTACCGCGAATTAAATAAGCTGACCGAGAAGAATAAATATCCGATTCCGCGGATTGATGAGCAGTTTGATCAGCTAATGGGATCGTCCGTCTACTCGAAGTTGGACTTGAAATCTGGTTATTACCAATTGAGAATCCAGGAAGAAGATATTCCCAAAACCGCATTTGGAACAAGGTACGGGCACTACGAGTTCACGGTTATGACGTTTGGGCTGTGCAATGCGCCCTCGGTATTTATGGACTTGATGCACCGAATATTCCTCGAGTACCTGGATCTGTTTGTAATAGTGTTTATTGATGATATCCTGGTGTACTCGAAATCGAAAGCCGATCATGAGAAACATTTGCGGTTGGTGTTGAATACATTGAGGCAGAATCAGCTCTATGCCAAGTTCTCAAAGTGCGAGTTTTGGCTATCGTCGGTGGCTTTTCTGGGCCATGTGGTGAGTGGAGCGGGCATAGCTGTGGATCCAGCGAAGATAAGGGCCATAGAAGAGTGGCCAGAGTTGTCTTCAGTGGCCGAGGTCCGTAGCTTCCTTGGACTAGCAGGCTACTACCGAAGATTTGTTGAAAACTTCTCGCGGATTGCTTTGCCGCTAACCATGTTGATGCAAAAAGAACAGAAGTTTGTTTGGTCGCCAGAGTGCGCGCAAGCTTTTGAAGAGCTGAAGAGTCGGTTGACCACGGCGCCTGTGTTGTTAACGCCATGTGGTACCGATGGATTTGTAATCTACAGTGATGCTTTAGGGAGCGGCTTAGGCTGCGTGCTTCTGCAAAACGGAAAGGTGATTGCTTATGGCTCACGCCAGCTGAAAGTGCACGAGCGGAACTATCTCGTCCATGATCTTGAGTTGGCGGCGGTGATCTTTGCACTAAAACTGTGGCGACACTATATTTATGGTGTGAAGGTGGAGATCTATACAGATCACAAGAGCCTGAAGAACATATTGGAGCAGAAAGACTTGAATATGCGACAACGAAGGTGGTTGGAGTTCCTCGGGTGTTAACCCAGAAATCGGCGATCCTTCCCAAGGTAGCCAGCTGGCTAGTCGCGCTCCTTAGGTTCTCCCTTTTGATCGCGACAATCCCCAGCATAGGCGGACAGTTTTCCCTGTCCGTCTAGGTCCCCTTGCAACCGCGTGCCCTGCGGGACGGCGGGCTGTTCCCATAGCTCACCCCCGCAGGCCATGCGGTTAGGCCCGCTAACCGTGCAATGATTTTCATTGCAGGAATCCGCCATCAGCACCACAAGGGGCGGCCCTCTAGTCCACCCAAGGAGCTTCGGCCTCCCTGCTGCCTAAGGGGCGGCGGCCTCCTGCCGCCGTCCGCCGAGGCTGCCCACCCGGGGCGGCCTCCGCCTGCTAGGCCACCCACCCTGGGCGGCCTCTGCCCGCCAGCCGGGCGGACTCCCCCCGGAGTCCGCCCAGGCCGCCCGCTCGGGGGCGGCCCGGCCTGCCGGGCGGACTCCACCCAGAGTCCGCCCAGGCCGCCCGCTCGGGGGCGGCCCGGCCTGCCGGGCGGACTCCACCCGGAGTCCTCCCAGGCTGCCCGCTGGGGGGCGGCCCGGCCAGTCGGGCGGACTCCCCCCGGAGTCCGCCCAGGCCGCCCGCTCGGGGGCGGCCCGGCCAGCCGGGCGGACTCCCCCCGGAGTCCGCCCGGAGTTCGCCCAGGCCGCCCGCTCGGGGGCGGCCCGGCCAGCCGTGCGGACTCCCCCGGAGTCCGCCCAGGCCACCCGCTCGGGGGCGGCCCGGCCAGCCGGGCGGACTCCCCCCGGAGTCCGCCCAGGCCGCCCGCTAGGGGGCATCCCGGCCCTGCCTAGCGGACTCCCCCGGAGTCCGCCCAGGCCGCCCGCTAGGGGGCAGCCTGGCCCTGCCGGGCGGACTCCCCCCGGAGTCCTCCCAGGCTGCCCGCTAGGGGGTGGCCTCTGTTCTCCGCTTCCTGCAGCCTGCTTCGCCTACCTAGCGGACTCCAATTTCCAGTCCGCGGAGTCCGCGCAGGTCATCATGCTGACGTCACTGGGCCCCGCTTCTTGAAGACCTTCCCTGGGCCTATAAATACCCCTTGATGCTTCTCATTTGGGGGGATCTAGAGTTCCAGAGGTGGAGACAAGTCTTTCCAGCAGACCCTGCAGACTCCGTTTTCCTGTCCGCGCAGTCCTCTACCAGCTTGCCAGCAGACTCTGCGGACTCCGTTTTCCTGTCCGCGCAGTCCTCCACCAGCCTGCCAGCAGACCCTACGGACTCAGTTTTCCTGTCTGCGTAGTCCTCCACAACTTACCTGCTTCTTTCCAGCAGACACTGCAGACTCAGTTTTCCAGTCCTCTAGCAGCTAGCAACCTCTTTTACTTAGTCTCTGACAGCTTCTCTTCTCTACTTGTTGGCAATTTCTTCTCCCTTAGCCACCAGCTTCTCTTTGTACCCCTTTAATGATTTTGTTGTGAAGGTGTACTTGCAAGCTTGTAATCTCTAGCTATTAATCAAAGGAAAGCCCGTCGCAAGAGTGGCATTTAGGTCGCGATGGGCGAAGTGTGCTGTTGCCGCTGCTAGCGGCCCCCTCTCCTCTCTGCTCAACAAGCCTTGCTCCTCTGCTCAGCAAGACTTGCTCCTCTGCTCAGCAAGCCTTGCTCCTCTGCTCAGCAAGCCTTGCTCCTCTGCTCAGCAAGCCTTGCTCCTCTGCTCAACAAGCCTTGCTCCTCTGCTCAGCAAGCCTTGCTCTCTGCTCAGCAAGCTTTGCTCCTCTGCTCAGCAAGCCTTGCTCCTCTGCTCAGCAATCCTTACTCCTCTGCTCAGCAAGCCTTGCTCTCTGCTCAGCAAGACTTTCTCCTCTGCTCAGCAATCCTTGCCCTCAACTCAGCTCAACTCTTCTCGGCAACCAACCTGCAAGCGCAACCGTCGCAGTAACTGTCTGCTCATCAGCTCCTGATCAACCTCCTCTTCCTCTCTTGATCAACCCTCTCTATTGATCAAGGCTCTCCTCTGCTCTCAGTAGCCTCTCCCTTACCCCCGTAACCCTCCTTGAACAAGCTGTTTGCTCCACTCTCGAGCACTCAGAAGCTTCCTTCTCCTCAACCCTCGCAACCTTCTCCTTCCTCCTCACCTAGCCTGTGAGACCAAACATCCCTTCCGTTATAGCTGTGCTCCCGGTGCCGTTTTCGCGCATCAACAGTTTTGGTGCGGTGTGCGTGGACCATCAGCTCACGCGCAATCCTTCAGATCAGAACAGACAGTGAAAGCGACAGTTAACCATGTCAGACCATCAATCAGCCGAGAACCTTGCTCCAAGTCCCAGTGAGGACCCTCTCTGGGAAGCCTTTGAGCAGTCGCGTTGTGACAATGCTCAACAGTTTCAGGCGATCAACAAAGTTCTTGCTGCAATCACGCAGCGATTGGACTCTCAACCAGCAACAGCTCCAGCTGCTCCAGCTGTTCCAATCAACCCAACACCAACATCAGAGCATCAACAAGCTTACTCTCAAGCTTGCCCGCCGTTCTATCCTCCTTATACCCCAAACTTTCTGCAAGGGCCTGCAACTCCTTTGCGAACTCAAGATGAAGAGTTCGCTGGTCGCCATAACTTCTTCCGGGAAGCAGCCCGGGGAAGTCCTGCTAGAGTTCTCAATTTTCAGGGAAGTCATCACTACCCTTCAGCTCCTGCCTTTGCTCCTCCTGCAGCAACTTTTCCTTTTTATCCTCCTGCTTCTTTTGAAGCTGCAGCTTATGCTCCCTTTAATCCCTATGCTGTAGGAGAACAAGAAGAACCTTCACCATTCGCGGAGAATGTTCGCCATGAGCCTACTCCAGCAAACTTCAGAGAGCCTCGGCTGCCAATCTACACTGGAGAGACAGATCCAGTAAAGCACCTCCAAGCTTTTGAGTCAGCCGTTGCTCTCAAAACCCTTTCAGATGCAACCAAGTGCAAGCTCCTTGTCACCACCTTTGATGGGCAAGTGAGGGACTGGTTCTATGGCCTCCGTCCTCACTCCATCACTTCCTTCGTTGATCTACGAAGGGAGTTTCTTCTAAGATTCTCTACATCAGCCAAGAGAAAGGGCGGTCCTGAAGCCCTCTTTGAGATCAAGCAGCGCGGAAATGAGACTTAGTCTCAGTTTGTTGATCGATTCCAAAGAGAGATTTTGGACATCGAAGTTACTGATCAAGAAATGTACCGAGTGGCTCTTATCCACGGTCTACGTGAAGGGCCTCTCAAGTTTGAAGCCAATGTCCGTGCTCCAAGGACATATCAAGAGCTGATTGCTCTAGCCAACTCATATATCCGAGGTGAAAAGAGCAACCCGGGCTTCATCTCCAAGCTTTTATCTGAGGAGGATCTCTCTCGCAAGCATCCTCCAAGGTCTCCTCACAATCACTTCCAAACTCTCTCAAAGAAAGAGAGAAGGATTCATCGCCATCGATACTCCTTCCCGAGCCATGATAGTGCTCAAGACCCATTGCTGCCGTTAGCTCCGTCTTTGCAAGCAGCAGCAGCTCAACAGCAGCAAGACAACGACTTGCATGAGTCTGATCTCGACGAGGTCATGCAAGAAGTAATCCAGATCATGAAAGACAGGGCAAACTTCAAGAAGCCCTATCGACCAGCAGATCAAAGATCTAGAGGTTCAGAACCTTACTGCGAATTTCACAAAGAACCAGGTCACCTAACTGAAGACTGCCGAGCATTCCGGCAGCTTGTGCAAAGGATGCTCCAGCAGGGAAAGATGCATGACCTGCTTCCTAAAGAAGAACGCCCTGATCCAGCAACTTCAAAGGGCAAAGGAGTAGCAGACGCTCCTTGCTCCTCAAGGGGAGTAAACCAAGTCGCAGAGCCTCCTCTCCTCGTTGTTAACCCAGCCGTCGAATGCTTCGATGCCAATGATGAAGGTGTGCTTGGAAGGCTATTCGAAGCAAGCGATGGACTTCACAGTCCTCCAAAGCTCCTAGCGAGCTCCATGGGTTATCTCAACCCTTTCTCTCTCTCTCTCTTCAAATATTTTCTTTTCATCAAACACTTCTCAGTGTTCTTTACTTGCTTTTCCACAAAGCTTTTTATCAGGGATCTTATACTGACACAGTTCCCTTCTTGTGTTGCTCCTTCCTCTTCTCTCTCTCTAAAGGATCAGTACGCCAATGAGATATCACCGAGTCTGAAACGTTCCCTCCGTAGTTTGATCTCGCACCACCGCTGCGACCACATATGGCGGGAGTATACCCATGTGTGTAGTGGGAGCAGTTCAATCGCGGGAATGGGCTTCAGATCTCGGATCCTGGCCGGCATCTGACACAGAGTGTGTGCTAGGGGAGCCCCATGTGTTAGCTCTGCTGTGCTTTGCTTAGGATACATTACAGTCATGATGATCTTTGCTTGACAAGCAATGACGACCAAGCGTAGCCTTGTCTCTTCGATCATCACCTAACTGTAATCGTTGAACACTCCGGTATCCTCGATCTGTGCCTTCTCGGGTTCTCACAACTCCACTGATCAATATACAGACAATCTAGGCCTCTTGGCACAACCAGTCTCGTGGATCAGTGATGCTTGTGCCCAAGGCAAGAGAGCATTGCTTCTAGCGATCCTTCTCAGGATCTTTCCCTTGCTTTTCTCTTTTGTGCCCTCCTTGAGGATGCGCGGCCAGCCCGCTTTGAGTAGGACTATACTCGGGATGATTTTTTAGGCAAGTGATGCATAAGGCCCACGGGGAACACCTGTGGCAGCATTCAACCTTCTTTAGTCATTCCGAGTATAGACCTCCTTTTCTCTCTTCCCTCCTTTCACAGGTGAACAGGTTAATCCAACCTACGAAAAGGATTCCGGCATTCATTTTTGCTTATGTCCATCCAGCCATATCGACAGCTAGCGCTCGATTCATTAATCTGGGCTTCATGATAATATTCATTGGGCATTTTCCTTGCTACTTGGACATATCGACCTTATCTCATCAACCTTCATGGGTTATCTCAACAATTTTGGTGTGGTTATCCTCATGTCATGTTTGCTTCTAATTTCTCTCATCACAGAGGTTAGCAAACCCTTGCAAGCCTTCTCCATAGGTACTTGCAAGCTCCTTTCATATGCATATTGTCTGCTTCTAACTTTTCTCTTTGTAGAAGAACAATAGACACCTGCAAACCTCATCCAGGTACTTGCAGTTTAAATCATTATTTTATATTTGCTGCTCACTCTTCACTTTGCAGTGGTTAGCAGACGCCTGCAAGTCATATTCAGGTACTTTCAGCTTATCTTTGTATGCAATACCTGCCTCTAACTCTCTCCTTGCAGAGATCACCGACACTTGCAAGCTCCATTCAGGTACTTGCAAGTTACTTTCATGCACTGTGCGTACTTTTAATTCTTCTTTTGCAGAAACCACCAGAGATTTGCAAGTTCCTTCCAGGTACTTGCAACTCATTTTTCTGTCCTTCTTGTATACTCTTCTTCCTTCCCTTTTTTGCAGAGGATAACAGGTGCTTGCAAGCCTCTAGCAGGTACTTGCGAGTTATTATGCCTTTCTGTTTTCCTCACTTTAGTTTTACAGAACTTAACAGAAGACACGCCTTCTTCATTTTGCAAAAGCAAACTCAGGTACACAATCGATGTACCACCCATACATGCTTGCCCTAACTTTCCTCTTACAGAAAAATAGACAGGAAGAACCAAGCTTGTAAGGAGAGTCTTCAGATTCTATCTCTCCTTGCCCCCTTCTTCTCTTTCCTTTGGGGTGGATCACGATTTTCGTGGGTCTCCAACTTTTTCGAAGTTCCCTTCGGAACTTAAAAAAGTGCGGGGATTATGTTAACCCAAAAATCGGCGATCCTTCCCAAGGTAGCCAGCTGGCTAGTCGCGCTCCTTAGGTTCTCCCTTTTGATCGCGACAAGCCCCAGCATAGGCGGATAGTTTTCCCTGTCCTTCTAGGTCCCCTTGCAACCGCGTGCCCTGCGGGACGGCGGGCTGTTCCCATAGCTCACCCCCGCAGGCCATGCGGTTAGGACCGCTAACCGTGCAGTGATTTTCGTTGTAGGAATCCGCCATCAGCACCACAAGGGGTGGCCTTCCAGTCCGCCCAAGGAGCTCCGGCCTCCCTGCTGCCTAAGGGGCGGTGGCCTCCTGCCGTTGTTCGCTGAGGCCGCCCACCCGGGGCGGCCTCCGCCTGCTAGGCCGCCCACCCTGGGCGGCCTCTGCCCGCCAGCCGGGCGGACTCCCCCCGGAGTCCGCCCAGGCCGTCCGCTCGGGGGCGGCCCGTCCTGCCGGGCGGAATCCACCCGGAGTCCGCCCAGGCCGCCCGCTCGGGGGCGGCCCGGCATGCCGGGCGGACTCCACCCGGAGTCAGCCCAGGCCGCCCGCTCGGGGGTGACCCGGCCAGCCGGGCGGACTCCCCCCGGAGTCCGCCCAGGCCGCCCGCTCGGGGGCGGCCCGGCCAGCCGGGCGGACTCCCCCGGGAGTCTGCCCAGGCCACCTGCTCGGGGGCGGCCAGACCAGCCGGGCGGACTCCCCCCGGAGAACGCTCAGATCGCCCGCTCGGGGGCGGCCCGGCCAGCCGGGCGGACTCCCCCCGGAGTCCGCCCAGGCCGCCCGCTAAGGGGAGGCCCGGCCCTGCCGGGCGGACTCCCCCGGAGTCCGCCCAGGCCGCCTGCTAGGGGGTGGCCCAGCCCTGCCGGGCGGACTCCCCCCGGAGTCCTCCCAGGCTTCCCGCTAGGGGGTGGCCTCCGTTCTCCGCTTCCTGCAGCCTGCTTCGCCTACCTGGCGGACTACAATTTCCAGTCCGCGGAGTCTGCGCAGGTCGTCATGCTGACGTCACTGGGCCCTGCTTCTTGAAGACCTTCCCCGGGCCTATAAATACCCCCTGATGCTTCTCATTTGGGGGGATCCAGAGTTCTAGAGGTGGAGACAAGTCTTTCCAGCAGACCCTGCGGACTCAGTTTTCCTGTCCGCGCAGTCCTCCACCAGCTTGCTAGCAAACTCTGCGGACTCCGTTTTCCTGTCCGCGCAGTCCTCCACCAGCCTGCCAGCAGACCCTGCGGACTCAGTTTTCCTATCCGCGCAGTCCTCCACAGCCTACCTGCAGCTTGCCAGCAGACACTGCAGACTCAGTTTTCCAGTCCTCCAGCAGCTAGCAGCCTCTTTTACTTAGTCTCTGGCAGCTTCTCTTCTCTGCTTGCTGGCAATTTCTTCTCCCTTAGCCGCCAGCTTCTCTTTGTACCCCTTTAATGATTTTGTTGTGAAGGTGTACTTGCAAGCTTGTAATCTCTAGCTATTAATCAAAGGAAAGCCCGTCGCAAGAGTGGCATTTAGGCTGCGACAGGCGAAGTGTGCTGTTGCCGCTGCTAGCGGCCCCCTCTCCTCTCTACTCAGCAAGCCTTGCTCCTCTGCTCAGCAAGCCTTGCTCCTCTGCTCAGCAAGCCTTGCTCCTCTGCTCAGCAAGCCTTGCTCCTCTGCTCAGCAAGCCTTGCTCCTCTGCTCAGCAAGCCTTGCTCTCTGCTCAGCATGCTTTGCTCCTCTACTCAGCAAGCCTTGCTCCTCTGCTCAGCAAGCCTTGCTCCTCCGCTCAGCAAGCCTTGCTCTCTGCTCAGCAAGCCTTGCTCCTCTGCTCGGCAATCCTTGCCCTCAACTCAGCTCAGTTCTTCTCGACAACCAACCTGCAAGTGCAACCGTCGCAGTAATTGTCTGCTCATCAGCTCCTGATCGACCTCCTCTTCCTCTCTTGATCAACCCTCTCTGTTGATCAAGGCTCTCCTCTGCTCTCAGCAGCCTCTCCCTAACCCCCTGTAACCCTCCTTGAACAAGCTGTTTGCTCCACTCTCGAGCACTCAGAAGCTTCCTTCTCCTCAACCCCCGCAACCTTCTCCTTCCTCCTCACCTAGCCTGTGAGACCAAACGCCCCTTCCGTTATAGCTGTGCTCCCGGTGCCGTTTTCGCGCATCAACATCGGGGACTACACCTTTGAGGTTCACTATACTCCCAGGAAGGGTAATGTTGTCGTGGATGCCTTGATTCGGCGGGCTCCGGCAATAGCAGCTTGGTTGCAAAGGCATGATGAACGTCTCATCCAGGAGCTGGAAGCGTTAGAGATTTCTTGTGTTGACAAGAATGCCACTGCCAATGCATGTTTGAATTGGACGGAGGTGCAATGTGACCTTGCGGACCGAGTTCGACGGGCAACAGAGTTGGATGAAGATCTCCTACGCTATGCGAAAGCTGGGCCAGAAGGAAAATTCTCCTAAAATGACGGTCTTTTGCGGAAAGAGGGCCGTTTGTGCGTCCCAAATGTGGGTAAATTGAGGGAAGAACTGCTGTATGAAGCACATTATACAAAGTACTCAATCCACCCAGGGAGCACGAAGATGTTCAAAGATATGAAAAAGCTATTTTGGTGGCCATGGCTAAAGAAAGATGTTGCTCTTTATGTGGCCAAATGCCAAACCTGTGCTATGGTGAAGGCGGAATGCCAGAAACCGGGCGATTATTTGAAGTCGTTGCCAATTCCAAAGTGGAAATTTGATGATATTTCTATGGATTTCGTGCACGGGTTGCCGAGATCTCAGCGAGGGAACGATTCCATCTGGGTGATTGTTGATCGGCTGACAAAAGTGGCACATTTCCTACCGAACAAGCGAGTTGATTGGGTGGAAAGTTTGGCAAAGCTGTATGTGGAATAGATTGTACGTCTTCACGGTGTTCCTCGGAGCATCGTAAGTGATCGAGATCGGCGATTCATGTCAAAGGATCAGAGGCTATTTCACTAGCTGTTGTGCACGAAGTTGACCTTCAGTACGACCTTTCATCCCCAAACGGATGGCCAAACTGAACGAACCAACAGAACGATGGAGGACATGCTCCGAATGTGCGCCCTCAACTTCGGCAAGAGATGGGAAGATCATCTCTACATGGTGGAGTTTGCTTATAATAACATCTACCAGGCGAGCATCGGAATGGCACCGTATGAAGCTCTATATAGAAGGAAGTGTCGTACTCCCTTGGCTTGGGAAGAAGCGGGCGAAGCTAGAATTTATAAACATAATGAAGTCGATGAAGCAAACTCAACCATTCGTGCTATTCGAGAGAAGCTACTCATACCCCAAGATCGTCAAGCAAAGTACTACAACGGCAAGCACGAGAACGTAGAGTTCGCGGTAGGCGATTGGGTCTACTTGAAGATCAAGCCCTTCAAATGTGTATCCAGGATTCGACGTTTGAAAAAGTTGAGTCCAAGATATTTGGTTCCATTTGAAGTGGTTGAGCGAATCGAAGAAGCTGCGTATCGGCTAGCTCTTTCGGCAGACATGGGTGGACTACATGATGTGTTTCACATCTCGGCGCTTCAGAAGGCGGTTAAAGATCTAGCTCAAGTGTTCACGGATGATTGTGTGCCGGTGGCGTGTGTGCTAACAACGAGAGTTAAACCCATTTAGATCGAAATCGAGCCGAGAAACAGTTGCGGAACAAGACGGTAGGGATGGTTAAAGTCCGACGGGACAACTGCGGCCGTGAGGAGCTTACATGGGAGTGAGAGCAGACCATGCGAGCGGAGTTTCCCGAGCTGTTTATGTAACTGAGTGGATAGTGAAAATTGTGTTGTAACATAAACATTTAATGTTATAATTTTTGGTTGCTGATTGCCTTCCAGTATACGAATTTCGAGGATGAAATTTCTTGTAGGAGGGGAGGGTTGTAACAGCCCATTTTTCAGCAGGCAAGTTTTTTGGGTGACACGGGCGTGTCCTAGGGAGTGTCCTGCGTTCGACGAGTGTTCGGGAGGAACAGTCGACGAGTGGTCGCCAAAATTTGGTCGACGATCGTCGAGTGCTTAGGACACAACCTGTGACACGGGCATGTCACAGGGTGTGTTAGCACGGTCGACGAACTCTGCCCGACGAATTTGAGATGGTGCTTGCCTAGTGTCGTGTATGGGCACACGGCCAGGGACACGGGCGTGTCGCAGGCCGTGTGAGTCTCGGGTGATTTTGAGATTTTTCAGCCTAATGAACACAGCCACAGACACGAGCGTGTCTGAAGGCGTGTTGGGTGACACGGCCCGTGACACGGGCATGTTACATGGGCGTGTCACTGGATTGGATAAGTCGGTTGAGTTCCGCTTGAGGCACACGGCCTGCGACACAGGCGTGTCACAGGATGTGTCAGGCAAATTTGTGCTTTTGTGGCAAAATCGTGGCCGTCCATTCCTTCATCTGGGATCCAATGGCTGAGCTGCCTCCCTATTTCCTTAAGGCCGTGGATGAGAAGGGAAATCTCATTTTCCATTTGGTCTTTCTTTCTACAATCCTAGTGAGAGAAAGAGAGAGGAAGAAGGAGGAGGAGGAAAGGGGCTGGTCACCGGTGCTGCTGCGGTTTTTCGACGAGAGATCCGAGGCTGGCATTGCGGAGGCAAAGCTTTTGTGGTTCTTTCGAGCCAGCTAGGCGTTCATGGCACCGAAACGGTCTTCGAGAGTAACGACCTTTCTTCCTAGCCATGTGAAGGCTTCCTTTTTGGCATATGTTTGTGATTCCCCACCAAAAGGTGGGTGATTTTTGGGAGTCTTTGGGTTGATTCATGGAATCCCCTTTGTTGGCATATAGATCCGGAAATGGAGTACGGAATAGGCATGCTATGTGAAGCCAATCTAGACAGGTTGGTCTGGATTGGTGATGTTGCATACGAACCGGAGAAGACTCCGTGATAACCGTGTAGTTTAGGAGTCGACGGGTTAGACCTGTGAAAAGGAAGTAGCAGGAAGTACTGGAATGGTAGTCCAGGGAAAATACCCGTAGAATACTTGTGCTGATTGTGCTAGGAAGTCCACCTGTGAAGAGAGCAACAGGAAGTACTGGCATGGTAGCCAGGAAAGACCCCTGACATTTGTGATATTTGCGGTGTCCACCTGCGAAGAGAGTAGCAGGAAGTATTGTTGTGCCCAGGAAAGACCCGCTGATGTTGTGAGATGAATGGGTGTAAGAGTTATGCCCAGGCTTGAATGCCAGAACAGGATCGGTGAGACCTATCCGTGCCTTTATTTAGCCGCGAGTACGCCGTACTCGGTGTTGGCAAGGCTATTTGTGCAACGGGGGGTGGGGGGGGGGGGGGGTGGAGGATCCGACCTGCGTTATGTCCGTCCGACGTGAGGCCAGAAGGTGCGGTCTGTTGGAGTGCATAGCAAGAAACTTAGGCCTACGTGCCGTGTTACAATGGGGGGCTACAGGCCAATACCGGTTCACTAAGACTATAAACCTCTGGTTGCACGCCATGGAGTAAATGCTCAAGTGAGTTGTCGTTGGGCTGTGACCATGATACGGTGGTGGTCAACTGAATTGCCAGTACACCAAGAATGTGACCTGAGTGCACAGACCGTTGGGTCGGGTGGCTGACGGTTGTAATGGCATGTGTGCGTGAAAGCACATTATATGAGATATATAGCCATGCTTGTGATATGATATGCCTGCAGGGAAGATTACCGCTGCCCCGAGAAAGGGGTAGGGTCGTTATAATTTGGTCAGCTGAATGCTGACCGTTGCCTTTGTTTGCCACCGTTGGGTGGATTGTCCCTGTACAGGTGCTGGAGAGCCAAGCAGGACGAAAAAGGGTTGATACTGCTGCTTTTGCTACTGCCGCTGCTAGCCCTCGAAGGCTTGTAAATGTTTTCTTTTGATGTGGTCGGCCTGCGTGCCAATGTTTGGGCTACTGTTTGAAAGCCCTATAAGCCATAAGGCCAACTCTTTATGTGTTTTGTAAGACATTCCTATGATATATAAAATGTGGAGTTTTTATATGTTGGACATTCAAGAGTGGAGTTCAAGTGTAGTGTTGTAGGCTTCCGCTAGAATGCAATGTGTTAGGTGCGCTGCGCTACTCTGGTATCACTCCGTAGCTTCATCGTCTGTTTTGTGGTATATGCTGTGGGGCCCCGGCTGGACCTTCTAGTATATATTATATGAACGGATGAGGTTGTTACAGGTAGAGAAGAACCTTTCCTAGAATATCAATAAGAAGTTTCCTCTCTGCAATCATATGCTGTCGACGAATTGTGAGGGTTGAGTCTGGAAGGCCACAGAAGCTGTAAGCCCTTTCATAGTCTGAACCTTCTAGGTCATCTTCCTCGTCAATCAGCGGCAGCCGCAGAAGTTGAGAAATAGAGGTTGAAGTAATCTTGATTTTTTATGTTGCGTACCATAGTTTTCAGAACTTTTCCATTTTGCTTGACCTTGGCATTCTGGAAAAACTCTTCCACATCAAAAATAAGAACTTTTCATGGGTGTTGAAGAACAAAGGTCATTCCAGCGGTATCCAGCAATATGAGAACATTTCTAAAGTCATCAGAAATATCAGCGATTCTAGTTGAAATAAGTTCACTGCCGATGCCTATCTTTGATGTTAGAGCCATTAATTGAAGAACTGAAAGTCTGCTGGCCTGCGAGAAGAGGAATAAGGTAGTTCGCGGGTAGAGCGACGAAGATGAAGAAGATGAAGGGTTTTCTCGAGAAGGAAATTTTGAAATCCGGGATTTGGATTTTTCTGGACTTGATCAATTTCTATAAACCCTAAATATTGATGATTAAGGAAAGAAATAATAATAAAATACCTGAAGTATGACGGTTGGAGTGCCCGAATGCCAATATCAAAATTTGAGCTTTAAGAAAATTTCTGGATCTAATTTCTCGAGTGGAAGATATTTCTCAAGAAGAAGCTCACATGTTCTCGAGTAGAGATATCATTTCCGAGAAGCAAGCCTGATGTTCTCGAGAATAAATGAAGTACTCAAGTAAAGAAGTTGATCTCTAGAAGTGAAGTCCTGACTTAGAATTTTCTTGAGTTTGAAGGGTAATCCGATTCTTGAACTTTGCTGTGAGGCCCTTTTTTCAGCATTCCTTGTTGAGTATGCCAAGTTCTGTTTTGAAGAACGAGAACTTGGCCTCGTCTAGTGGCTTCATGATTATGTCTGCAACCTGCATGTCAGTTGGAACATACTGGAGATTGATGTCTCCATGATCCACATGCTCCCTGATGAAATGATACCTCAGCTCTATATGCTTTGTCCGACTATGAGAGACTGGTTTGTTGGCTATTGCAATTGCACTGGAGGAGTCACAGAACAGTGGGATGTCCTTGACTGTCAAGTTATAGTCTTTAAGTTGATTGTTTATCCAGAGTAATTGTACACAAAAACTGACGGTAGAAATGTATTCTGACTCGGCCGTTGAGATTGCGACACAATTTTGCTTCCTGCTGCTCCATGAGGTGAGTCTCCTTCTAAGGAATTGGCAAGTCTCGGAAGTGCTCTTTTTATCATCTTTACTACCTGTAAAATCTGCATCTGAAAATCCAATTAGCTCGCTATCATTACTTCTTGGGTACCATAAGCCAAGATTTGGTGTGCCCTTAAGGTATCTCAAAATCCGCTTTGTAGTAGTGTAATGAGATATCTTAGAGTTCACCTGATATTTAGCGCACACACATATTGAAAACATGATGTCTGACCTACTAGCAGTAAGGTAGAGCAAGGATCCAATTATGTTTTTGTACTTAGTTTCATCAAAAGGTTCCCCTTTCTCATCCTTATCCAGAGACATAGCCGAACCCATTAGAGTCCTCATAGAGGTTGCATTCTCCATTCTGAATTTCTTAAACAACTCTTTGGTGAACTTTGTCTAAGAGATGAAAATTCCATCCTCAGATTGTTTCACCTGAAGTCTTAAGAAATACTTCAGCTCTCCCATACTGCATATTTTGAACTTCCCTTGCAGAAGTTTGGAAAACTTCTTGTAAAGGTTGTCGTTAGTAGAACCAAAAATGATGTCATCAACATAGATTTGCACTAGCAAAATCTTGTCTTTTGCTTCCCTAAGAAATAATGTCTTGACTATCTTTTCCTTGTGAGTTTGTTCTCAAAAAGAAAGTTAGACAATGTTTCATACCAAGCTCGTGGAGTTTGTTTCAAACCATATAGCACTTTAAATAATAAATAAACAAATTCAAGATGTTCAGGATCAACAAAACCTGGAGGTTGTTCCACATACACTTCTTCCTTTATGTCACCATTAAGGAAGGCTGACTTCACGTCTATTTTGTAAACAGTGAAGCCTTTGAGTGCAGCATATGCTAGGAACAACCCAATTGCCTCCAATCTTGCCACTGGAGCATATGTCTGATCAAAGTCGATCCTTTCTTCTTGTCTGTACCCTTTGGCGACGAGTCTGGCTATGTTCTTGATTATTGTTCCATTTTCGTCCATATTGTTCTGGTAGACCCACTTTGTTCCAATCATATTATTTCCTTTGGGTCTTGGCACAAGCTTCCAGACTCGGCAATGTTTGAACTGATTTAGTTCTTCTTCCATTGCCATTACACAAGATGTGTCCTTGTTTGCTTCCTCAAACGTCTTTGGTTCAACCTACGAGAGAAAACTCATATACAAATTCTCATTAGTTGTACCTCTACGAGTTCTGACACCATCACGAGGGTCTCCTATGATTTAATCAATTGAGTGATCCTTCAAGTGTCTGAGCTCTAAAGTCCTTGCATCTAGAGCTTCCTCAATCACTGAAGTGACTTCATCAGCTTGAATGACATCTTCATAATGGTGATCAACCTCTCCAATTGGGGTTGGAGTGGTGATCTTGATGAACTCTTGACATTTTTCTTTGACTAACTCATCCAAGCTTAATTCCTTTAGTCTTGAACCTACATCTTCAATAACCACACTAGAAGAGCTGCTTTGTAGCATGCTCGTCTCATCAAATAAACCATTAATAGATTCTTCTACGACGAAGGTTTTCTTGTTAAAAATCCTATATACGTTACTATGGCTACTATATCCTATGAAAATACCTTCAAAACACTTTTCACTGAATTTAGTTGTGTGATACTTATCATTGTTAGGTACGAAGCATTTACTACCAAAGATTTTAAAATATGAAATAGTCGGTTTCCTACCCTTTAGTAGTTCGTAAGGTGTTTTATCATGGTTCTTATTTATGAGTGCTCTGTTTTGCACGTGACAAGTAGTGTTGACGGCTTCAGCCCAGAAGTATTCTTGTAGTGAGGCATCACTCAACATGGTTCTCAGTCCTCTATGAGTGTTTTATTCCTTCTCTCAGTGACTCCGTTCTGTTGAGGAGTACGAGGAGAGGAAAACTCATGAAAGCTAACTAGGCTTTCACAAAATTCAGTCATGGCCCTAGATTTGAACTCTGTTCCATTATCACTTCTGATTTTGATAACTGAGCAGTTGTATTCATTCTGGATCTGCCTGACAAAATTAGTGAAAATATCAAAAGTATCTAACTTGTGTTTTAGAAAGAACATGTAACGCCCCGAAACTCAAAAGAGCGGCAGGAGGCGTTTTGAGCCAAGTTTGGAATTTGGCAGGGGTCACACGGCCTGGGACACAGGCGTGTCATAGGCCGTGTCCTTGGCGAGTTGTGGCGTGTTTGACACAGTCTGTAGAGTTGACACAGGGTCTGCTGTGTCGAAACAGGGCCTGCTGTGTCGACACAGGGCCTGCTGTGTCGACACAGGGCCTGCTGTGTCGACACAGGGCCTGCTGTGTCGACACAGGGCCTGCTGTGTCGACACAGGGCCTGCTGTGTCGACACAGGGCCTGCTGTGTCGACACAGGGCCTGCTGTGTCGACACAGGGCCTGCTGTGTCGACACAGGGCCTGCTGTGTCGACACAGGGCCTGCTGTGTCGACACAGGGCCTGCTGTGTCGACACAGGGCCTGCTGTGTCGACAGGGCCTGCTGTGTCGACAGGGCCTGCTGTGTCGACAGGGCCTGCTGTGTCGACACAGGGCCTGCTGTGTCGACACAGGGCCTGCTGTGTCGACACAGGGCCTGCTGTGTCGACATAGGGCCTACTGTGTCGACACAGAGTGTCGACACAGAGTGTCGACACAGGTTGTGCTGTGTCGACACAGGGTGTCGACACAGGTTGTGCTGTGTCGACACAGGGTGTCGACACAGAGTGTCGACACAGGTTGTGTTGTGTCGACAAAGGGTGTCGGCAAAGAGTGACGATACAGGGTGTCGGCATAGAGTGTCGACACTGAGTGTCGACACAAGGGTCTTGGCAGGGTCGACTAAATGTCCTAACACATTTTGAGTTTGTCGTGGACGTATCCTGCTCCAGTTTGTGAACCGTGTGGTGTTTCGGCCTAGTTTTTCCATGTCAGACCTGGATCGTAGTCGTACATTTCTTTATGTTGGGATCCGACGGCTGGAGGCTATTCCTATTGGGATATACCCGAGTATAGGGTTTCAAAACCCTTATCTTCTATTCGCTGGTTCTCTGTCTAAGTTTTAGAGAGAGAGGAGAGCAACGAGGAAGAAGAAGTCTAGATCCGGTCACAGACGGAGCTTCAGAGCTCCAAATCGCGAACCGACTTCGAATCTAAGAAGGCTAGGAGAGGGCGGTGCTTGTCATCCGTTTACATTTCCATGGAGCCAAGGAAGAACGCTAGGTTAACGATTCTCTACTTGAGCATATGAAGCTCTACTTCTTTTGCATAGGGAAGCCCGCTCTCGCGAGTTTGCGATGAGTTTGAGGCGTTCCTTTGGGTAGACATGAATAGTCCCTGTTGTGTACATGTAGAGTCCATAATCGAGAATGGATATAGGCATGATGTGTGAAGCCTACCCGGACAAGTTGGTCTGGATCGGTGATGTTGCATTGCATAAATGGCCGGAGAAGACTCCGTGCGAATGTTTGTTTTTCGGGTTTTATACGTGGTAGATTGCAACAGGGAGACTTGGGGATTAACTCCAAGGTGCACCCGAAAAATTGGGCAGATGCGTGGTTCTGCCAACATGGTGGTCTGGGAGCCAACCTGAACATAATTGGGTTATGTGATTGTATGGGAGATACGGGACTCGGGGAAGCTTAACCCGCACAGACGACTTGATTGACGTTGCGGTGTGAGCAACGGGTCAGGTGAAATCGTACCCGATCTATATCGTTCGGTTATAGAGACCTAAGGTACGTGGTACTCGCCGTTGGCATAGATGGACGGTCTTAGGCAGTGGCCAGAAAGACCAGTTGCTCACGAGATATTACCATCCTGGGGCGGTGGTGAGTCGTCGGACTTTGACCGTGATCACCGAGAATGTGCCCTGAGAGCACGGGGCGTGTGGCCGTGCGTGCCTGCGCCTGTGATATAGTGTTGTTACATTACTGCTTGGTTATACTAATAAAATGCAGGGAAGGAGCATTGCTGCTCCGAGTTTGGGGGTGGGATCGTTATAATTTGGTCAGCATAGCTGACTGTTGCTTTTGTTTGCCACCGTGCGGTGGATTGTTGCTTGCACGTGCTATAGAGCCGAGCGGTAAATAGCGGGCCAAAGCCCAAATCGCTGAGCCGACCCTCGAAGGCCTAATTGGAGTGTTTACCTGTTTTATTCATGTATGACCGGCCTGCGTGCCGTGGTTTGGAAAACATGTAACTTGAGAAAAACAATTGTAAGGCCTTAAGGCTAGTACTTGTGTATTTGTACTTCATTCATGTTGGATTTGTATTGGACATTCATGCTAGTGTTGGGTTCTTTATTAATGCAACAATTTTAATTGCTTCCGCTAGAAAGCTCTGTGTAGGACGTTGTTATTGGTTGAATGGTTTCCATTGAGTAACCACCCGGTCTGTCTATGGTATATGGCGTCGGCCCCCGACCGTACCTACTGCTATATGCTATGCGACGGATAGGGGGTGTTACAATTTGGTGTCAGACTACTGGTTTTGGTCGGGCTTAAAACTGAATTCGTGGATGAATTCTTTTTAAGGGGTGGTGCGCACCTATGTGTGCGTCATCGTTATAACAGCAAAAGAACCCATGAATGTCCACTTAGGAATGAAAATACATGTGTTTGAGGAACCTGCGTGTTCCTATAATTGCTTTTTGTAATTTTGTAAGGTCGCTTAACGGTGTTTTGTACAACTATAGGTGACCAGAAGCGGTGCTGGTCCGTCAGAACGCCGAGTTTCTGAGGCTAGTAGTGCACCAAATGATGCTCCTACAACACCTCCATCGCCTGAGACCATATGATTGGTGGCCGAAGTAGTGTTTGCCATGATCAATGCGCAGCCTACAAGGCAGATGCAGCATCCCGTTCCTACGATGGAGCAGGTGCCTCTTCAAGAGGCTGAGCCGAGAAGAGTGGAGCAGGTAGTAGTGGAGCCGTTGGTGCCGAGGAGGGCAACCGAGAGACAGCTCAAACATGTTATGAGCTTTAATCCTCCAGTGTTCTCGGGGTTGGGAACCCCATCTCAAGCTGAAGATTGGCTCTCTCGGATAAAGAGAGTCTTGACAGCAACTGAGACGGAGGAGTGGCATATAACCACTATAGCTACGTTCCTGTTGGATGGAGACACTAGGTTGTGGTGGGAGGGTTTGGAGCTGCATCTTTTGAGAGGAAGACAACTTACAGACCTCTCGATGGAGGAGTTCTCGAGGCTGTTCTTGGCTAGGTACCTCCCTTCGTCGCAGAGGATAGCTTTGGAGAATGAGTTCCAGAGGTTGGTACAAGGAGAGAGTAGTGTGGATGAGTATCTTCACGAGTTTACTCGGTTGGGTCGGTATGCTAGCTCTGTGTTCGCGGATGAGGAGCGTAAGACCAACTGTTTCTACGAAGGTCTAAGAGATGACTTGAGGCTACTACTCTCAGGGCAGATGACGCAGGGTTTCTTGACCTTGGTCAACACGACCCGGTCCTTGGAGAAGGACATGAAGAATGTTCAAGTGAAGAAAATCTTGGGTGATAAGAGGACTGAGTTCAAGATGCCGGCTAACTCAAAGTCTGGGCACCGTAAGTTCTTTAAGAAGGCTAGGACTTCGGGTCCAGCTCCTTCTTCCGGTGCTTCTGGGGAGACTACGGGTCGGACCCCGGGTGCATGTTTTACTTGTGGGAAGCCGGGGCACTTAGCCCGTGACTGTTGGAGCGGACGTCCCAAGTCCGGGAGGAGGCCGAGAGCGACTTATGAAGAGAAGGGCAAGGCGGTGGAGTCAACCGCGTCCCATTATGTTTTGGCTCAACCAAGGGTTTATAATCTTGGCCAACAAGAGGCCATCAAACAAGCGGATGTGGTGACAGGTACGGTTTAATTTGTTGCAAGATAAATTTCTTTAAATACTTGTTATGCGTATGTTACCTTACCACTGCTTGTTTAGGATTTGTTTTGATTTGTGAGTTTCCGATGAGAGAACTCTTTGATGCGAGAGCTTCACACTCCTTCTTGTCCGAAGGATTCATATCGCGCATCAGAGTACCTTCTTCAATGGCGAAAGACAAGTTGGATGTGTTGTTACCGAATGGGTGTTCGATGCGCGCGGATAAAATCTGCGGTGTTAAGCTTCGCATTGGGAATCAAGAGTTCAATCTGCAAGCGTCGTTACTACCGTTGGTCGAGTTCGACGTTATATTTGTCATGGACTGGCTCTCGGAGTAGCAAGCATATATTGATTGCGGTCGCAAGGAAGTCAAGTTGGGAGCAAGTCGTAAGACGACTTTTACGGTCTTGAAAGGGTCGAGCAAGACGTTGATGTCTGCTCTTCAGGTGGTGAAGGCGGTTCGTGCTGGTGCAGAGCTATTCTTTACACTAGTGGAGATTGCAAAGCTGAAGCCTACATTGGATAGTATTTCAGTGGTAGCCGAGTACCCTGATGTGTTCCCCGCCGATATTCTTGGAGCCCCGCCTCAACGGGAGATAGATTTCACTATTGAACTAGTGCCAGGTGCGAAGCCTGTGTCACGATCTCCGTATTGGCTAGCGCCTAAGGAAATGGTGGAGCTGAAGGTGCAACTTCAAGATTTGTTGGAGCAAGGGTTTGTGCATCCAAGTTCGTCGTCTTGGAGCGCACCGGTCCTCTTTTTAAAGAAGAAGGACTGGAGCTTGAGACTTTGTATTGATTATCGGGAGTTAAACAAGCTAATGGAAAAGAACAAGTACCCAATCCCAAGGATCGATGATATTTTTGATTAGTTGGTCGGGTCTACGGTGTACTCTAAGTTGGATCTCAAGTCTGGTTACTATGAGCTGAGGATAAGGGAGAGTGATATCCCTAAGACAGCGTTCAGTACAAGATACAAGCATTACGAGTTTACGTTCATGTCGTTTGGGCTGACCAATGCACCGTCAGTGTTCATGAATTTGATGAATAGGACCTTCAGGGAGTACTTGGACCATTTTGTGATCGTCTTCATCGACGATATTTTGGTGTACTCGCAGAGTGAGGAAGATCACTTCAGGAATCTTCATTTGGTTTTAGAGACGCTAAGGAGGAATCAATTGTACTCCAAGTTCTCGAAATGCGAGTTTTGGTTGTCCTTAGTGACGTTCCTCGGTCATATAGTGAGTGGGGAAGGTATTGCAGTGGATCCGGCGAAGATTGTTGCGATACGAGAGTGGCCTGAGCTTTCTACGATAGAGGAAGTCCGGAGCTTTCTGGGGCTTGCCGGCTATTATAGGCGCTTCGTAGAGAACTTCTCGCAGATAGCGTTACCTCTCACTACTTTGACGAGGAAGGAGCAGAAGTTCGTTTGGACGCCGGAGTGCGCGCGAGCTTTTGAGGAGTTGAAATGTCGGTTGACCACGACGCCTGTGCTGAGTTCGCTGAGTGGGACCGAAGGTTATGAGATTTATAGCGATGCTTCGGGCAGTGGTTTGGGTTGCGTGCTACTGCAACATGGAAGCGTTATAGAGTATGGCTCGAGACAACTGAAAGTGCACGAAAGGAATTATCCGGTCCATGACTTGGAGTTGGCGGCCGTGATTTTTGCCTTGAAGCTGTGGAGGCACTACTTGTATGGGGTAAGGGTCGATATCTATACCGACCATAAGTTCCTGAATTATTTGATTGATCAGAATGATCTGAACATGCGGCAGTGTAGATGGATGGAGTTCCTGGGGGACTATACATTCAAGATCCGTTACGTGCCTGGTAAGGGCAATGCGGTGGCGGATGCGTTGAGTCATCGGGCCCCAGCTCAAGCCAATTGGATGTCTGTCCATGATGAGCTGTTGGTTCGGGAGTTGGAGGCGTTGGAGATCTTTTGCGTTGATAAGCAATCAAGTGCTGAAGCAGTATTGAATTGGACTGAAGTCCAATATAACCTGGCTGATCGAATTCGGCAGGCTTTGGATATGGATGTCCACATGAAGCAACTCATGATAGAGGCTCTGGATGGGTCAAATTCCCAATTCGTTGTGGAGGACGGATTACTTTGGAAAGACGGTCGTCTGTGCGTCCCAAGCGTGGGCAATTTGCACGTGGAATTGTTGTACGAGGCGCATCATACCAAGTACTCAATTCACCCGGGGAGCATGAAGATGGACCGCGATGTTAAGAAATTGTTCTGGTGGCCAGGGCTGAAAAGGATGTGGCGCTCTACATGGCGAAGTGTCAAACTTGCGCCTTGGTGAAAGCGGAGTGCCAAAAGCTGGGAGGATTCTTGAAATCCTTGTCTATTCTGGAGTGGAAGTTCGACGACATTACTATGGACTTTGTGCACGGGTTGCCAAGGTCGCAAAAGGGGAATGATGCCATTTGGGTGGTCGTAGATCGTCTAACGAAGGTGTCGCATTTCATTCCGCATAGGAAGGATGATCCGGTTGAGAAATTGGCAAAGCTGTATGTGGATAATATTGTGCGGCTTCATGGTGTGCCCCACAGCATCGTGAGTGACCGAGATGGGCGGTTCACGTCCAATGATTGGAGGCTGGTGCAACAGATGTTGGGAACAAAGCTGAGTTTTAGCACAACCTTTCATCCGCAGACAGATGGTCAGACCAAGAGGGTCAATAGGACAATGGAAGACATGCTTTGCATGTGTGTCCTATACTTTGGAAAGCAATGGGAAGACCACCTATACTTGGTGGAGTTCGGGTACAACAATAGCTACCAGGCAAGCATACAAATGGCGCCCTTCAAGGCCCTTTATGGTAGAAGATGTCGCACGCCGTTGTCTTGGATGGAAACGGGCGAGTCAAAGTTGTACAAGCGACTAGAGGTGGAGGATGCTACTTCTTTAGTGAGAACCATTCGGGAGAGGTTGCTAATCGCTCAGGACCGCCAGGCTAAGTACTATAATGCCAAGCACAGGAACGTGGAGTTCGTTGTTGGCAATTGGGTGTAGTTGAAGATCAAGCCGTTCAAGGGTGTCTCGCGGGTGTGGCGCTTGAAGAAGCTAAGCCCGAGGTACATTGGACCGTTTGAGGTTCTGGAGCGGATTGGTGAAGCAACGTACCGGTTGAAGCTGTCAGTGGAGCTTAGTGGTCTACATGATGTATTCCATATATCGGTGATACGGAAGGCGGTGCAAGAGCCTACCCAAGTGATCGTGGTCGATCAAGTGCCGGTCGATAATGGGTTGACAATGAAGGTCAAGCCCGTACGTATTGAGGACTCGGAAGTCAAGCGGCTACGCAATAAAGAGATCAGGATGGTCAAGGTCCGCTGGGACAATTGCGGTCGGGAGGAGCTCTCTTGGGAGCGAGAGCAGACTATGCTTGAGGAGTACTCGGAGTTGTTTTTCTCAGGTACCGTTTAAGTTTTATGCTTATCTTTCCTTTATATAATTTTGTGGACGAAATTTTTTTAAGAGGGGGAGAGTTGTAACGCCCCAAAACTCAAAAGAGCGACGGGACGTGTTTTGAGCCAAGTTTGGAATTTGGCAGGGGTCACACGGCCTAGGACACGGGCGTGTCATCGGCCGTGTCCTTGGCGAGTTGTGGCGTGTTTGACACAGTCTGCTGTGTCGACACAGGGCCTGCTGTGTCGACACAGGGCCTGCTGTGTCGACACAGGGCCTGCTGTGTCGACACAGGGCCTGCTGTGTCGACGCAGGGCCTGCTGTGTCGACGCAGGGCCTGCTGTGTCGACACAGGGCCTGCTGTGTCGACACAGGGCCTGCTGTGTCGACACAGGGTGTCGACACAGAGTGTCGACACAGGTTGTGCTATGTCGACACAGGGTGTCGACACAGGTTGTGTTGTGTTGACACAGGGTGACGACATAGAGTGTCGACATAGGGGTCTTGGCAGGGTCTCGACTAAATGTACTGACACATTTTGAGTTTGTCGCGGACGTGTCCTGCTCCGGTTTGTGAACCGTGCGGTGTTTCGGCCCAATTTTTCCATGTTAGACCAAGATTGTAGCCATACATTTCTTTATGTTGGGATCCGACGGCTGGAGGCTATTCCTATTGGGATATACCCGAGTGTAGGGTTTCAAAACCCTTATCTTCTGTTCGCTGGTTCTCTGTTTAAGTTCTAGAGAGAAAGGAGAGCAACGAGGAAGAAGAAGTCTAGATTCGGTCACCGACGGAGCTTCGGAGCTCCAAATCGCGAACCGACTTTGGATCTATGGAGGCTAGGAGAGGGCTGTGCTTTTCGTCTGCTTACCTTTCCATGGTGCTAAGGAAGAACGCTAGGGTAACGATTCTCTACTTGAGTATGTGAAGCTCTACTTCTTTTGCATAGGGAAGCTCTCTCTCGCGAGTTTGCGGTGAGTTTGAGGCCTTCCTTCGGGTAGACATGAATAGTCCCCGTTGTGTACATGTAGAGTCTGTAATTGAGAATGGATATAGGCATGATGTATGAAACCTACCCGGACAAGTTGGTATGGATCGGTGATGTTGCATTGCATAAATGGCCGGAGAAGACTCCGTGCGAATGTTTGTTTTTCGGGTTTTCTACGTGGTAGATTGCAACAGGGAGGCTTGGGGATTAACTCCAAAGTGCACTCGGAAAACTGGGCAGATGTGTGGTTCTGCCAACATGGTGGCCTGGGATCCAACCTGAACATAACTAGGTTATGTGATTGTATGGGAGATACGAGACTCGGGGAAGCTTGACCCGCGTAGACGACTTCATTGACATTACAGTGTGAGCAACAGGTCAGGTGGAACCGTACCCGATCTATGTCATTTGGTTAGAGAGGCCTAAGTTACGTGGTACTTGTCATTGCATAGATGGAGGGTCTTAGGCAGTGGCCAGAGAGACCAGTTGCTCACGAGATATTGCCGTCCTGGAGGCGGTGGTGAGTCGGCGGGCTTTTACCGTGATCACCGAGAATGTACCCTGAGAGCATGGGGCGTATGGCCATGCGTGCTTGCCCCTGTGATGTAGTGTTGTTACATTACTGCTTGGTTATACTAATAAAGTGCAGGGAAGGAGCATCGCCGCCCCGAGTTTGAGGGCGGGATCATTATAATTTGGTCAGCATAGCTGACCGTTGCTTTTGTTTGCCACCGTGCGGTGGATTGTTGCTTGCAGGTGTTGTAGAGCCGAGCGGTAAATAGCGGGCCAAAGCCCAAATCGCTGAGTCGGCACTCAAAGGCCTAATTGAGTGTTTACCTGTTTTATTCATGTATGACCGGCCTGCGTGCCGTGGTTTGGAAAACATGTAACTTGAGAAAAACAATTGTAAGGCCTTAAGGCCAGTACTTGTGTATTTGTACTTCATTCCTGTTGGCTTTGTAGTGGACATTCATGCTAGTGTTGGGTTCTTTATTAATGCAACAATTTTAATTGCTTCCACTAGAATGCTCTGTGTAGGACGTTGTTATTGGTTGGGTGGTTTCAATTGAGTAACCACCCGGTCTGTTTGTGGTATATATCGTCGGGCCCCGGCCGGACCTACTGCTATATGCCATGCGACGGATAGGGGGTGTTACAGAACACCCATGCAAAACGAGAGTAGTCATCTACAATAACCAGTGTATAATCCTTACCTCCCAAACTTCTAATTTGCAAGGGACCAAACAAGTTTATATGAAGTAGGTGTAAACACCTATTAGAATCATTGCCAATAATGCTTTTAAAGGTATCATTTGTTTGCTTGCCTTTTACGAATGCGTGACAAGATCTATCTTTAACGTACTTGACGTTGGGTGCATCACGTACTAAATTAAGAGAAAATAATTTATTAATAGTTTTGCAATTTATATGTGCTAATCTCTTGTGTCATTGGATACTAAGAGACGCACTATCTTTTACCAAGAAGCACACTGGTGTAGAAGTGTCTATACAAATAAAATTTAAACAAAATATATTTCTACTACGAGTGCCTGATAGAATCATTTCTAAGCTATCTACCGATTTTATCAAGCACTTGTTTGTATGAAATTCTATTATGTATCTTTTATCACAGAGATGGCTTATGCTTATAAGATTATGTTCTAATCCTTCAACATAAGCCACATCTGAGAAGGATACACTACCATTAGTTATCAAACCGTAGCCTCTTGTGATTCTCGTGTCAGAACCTCCAAAGATAACCTTTGGCCCATTCACAACTGGAGAGTAGTTTTGAATAAGGCTTCTTGTTCCGGTCATGTGCCGAGAGCATCCACTGTCCAAATACCAGATAGGCAATTTGTTGGCCTTTGGACATACCTGCAAAAATAGAATTAGTTTACCTTAGGAACCCAAACGCGTTTGGGTCCTTGGTTATTTGTCAGCATACTCCCCCTAGGAGTGTTAACATTATGAGTGGTCTGCCTCGTATGATTAACTAGAGGGGTTTTAAAACTTCTGGGATTAAACCAGCAATCTACAACAAAGTGACCAACTTTGCCGCAACACCAATAGTCAAACCTGTTATACCTTTTCCAAGTCTCCTGTTTGACCTTTTGAACGTGTGGTCTTGCAGGGGCGGCTGATCTGGAGGTAGAGGCCTCATGATGATGGCACTCACAAGCCTTTTTCACCTCTTTTTCCTTGGGTACAACTGGCTTGGCCTTAGGTTTCTTCTTAATATTATGGCCATGAATGTATGAACCATTGTATTTCATTTGTATTTACTCATAAGGTGCCTTGAATACACTTTCACCAAAGTTTCGGGGACGGGACCATCCTTGGTATCGTGACTTAGGCTCTACATAAGTAGGCCTGGCAAAATGACCGTAGGATGAATCAAAATCAAACTTGTTTGTTGGGAAGATGACCTTCTTAAATGAAGTTTGATCAAGAGGAGCTTTCCCCTTCTCCTTGGCTAAAGCTTTCTTAGCAGCCTTATTTATTCTTTGAGCTTTATTTCTCCTAGAAGATTTACTAGGAGCAGCCCGATGGCCTTCATCTCCTTTAGCCTGAGCAGAGAATTCAACAACAAATAGAAGGACTGTCTTGGGCTTGGAGAAACTTTCAACCAGTTTCTTTTCAGCGGCAAGTTGTTCTTCCAATTTCTCGATGATTTTCTCTTTCAGGTTTAGGTGCTCGAGAGCTTTATTATATTCTTCAATCGCAGCATTGAATTACTTTCTGAGTGAGTCCATCTTTACGACTTTCTCTCTCAGAGTGCTCTCCTCAGCCTTAAGAGATTATATCTCATTGTCTTGAGTTCTCGCGACTCTTCGACATTTGTTGTAAGCCTAGATTAATTCCTTGTATTGAATCATGAGTTCAGACTCATCATCAGAAGAGCAGTCCTCATGATCATGGTCTGAAGCATCAGATTATTAGAGAGGGGTGTGAGAATTTACCTTCCCAGTGTACTAGGGTCCTTTTTCCTCGTCTGACTATGTCGTCAGCCCAAAGTAGGCTTCCTCTTCCTCATATGACTCAGATGAGCCAGTGTCACTGAGAGTCTTGGCCTTCTTGGCTACTAGGCTTCTTTCAGATTTCTTTTTTACTATAGGAAGACTTATTTTCTTCTCTTCTTCCACCCTCTTTCTTCTTGTGCGTGCAATCAACAATTACATGCCCTGGCTTATTACAACAGTAACAAACAATGTAGATGAAATATGTTTGTTTGGTTTGGAGTTATACCTGTCGTGGATACTTGAGCCTTTCTTATGACGGTCACCATCGTGACGTGATCTTCTAGAGGAAAAGTCTTTGCCTTTCCATTGCTTCTTCTTACTCAGGAACTTTTTGACTGTCTGGAGAGTAGGGAGAAATCTCCATCTGAAAGTTCTGAGCCCAAGGAGCTCGGCTCCAAGTCTTCTTCTTCACTTTCTTCCCGTGCAGGAGCAGGAGACACAGCTTTAACTTTCCTTGAGTTGTCTAACTTCTGTGCGACAGACTTCTCCTTCGATGAAGATCTGCTTCCCTCTTCTTTAACTTTTCTTGTATTTATTTGAAGCTCATATGACATCAGCTTCCCGAAAAGGTTCTGAGGATCAGTCTCAGCTAGCTTTCCAAACTCCCTTATGACACATATTTTATTGTACCATTCCTTTGTTAAGGATCTTAGGAGCTTATCGTTTAATTCTCCGTTATTGAAGACTCGGCCATAGTTCCTCAGGTCATTGACGATCTTGAAATTTTTTTCAAAAGTGTCTGCTATAGTGTCTTTGGGGCCTTGCCTAAAGGCCTCATACTTCTGGTTCAATAGGGATCTTCTATCATCCCTTACTTCTTTGGTGCCTTCCATCAACATGATCAGTGACTGCCATATTTCTTTGGCAGATTGGCAGTGAATGAGATTTTGTAGTATCGAATCATCGACTGCACTTGCGATGATATTTTTAGCCTTCTTGTCTAGAGAGACAAGTGCAATCTCATCTTTATCTACATCTATCAGTTTCTTTGGTACTTACTTTGAGGAATCAAGAGTGGAGGCCGTCGTAGGAATGTAGGGGCCTTCTTCCACTATCATGAAAATCCTTGGATCCACTGCTTCCATGAAGAACTTCACCCTTTCTTTGCACATGTGGAAGTTTTCCTTAGTGCATATGGGTAGCTTAGCAAAATCCTTGACTCTGTCCATGCTTGTACACTCATAAGACAACTAGGGGCAGATTTGTTCAAGGTGTTAACCTTTTGAGGAACAACCTCCCCCTAATACCAATTGAAAATGTCTAGTTGTCAACCAAAATCACCTAGAGGGGGTGAATAGGTGAGTTCTGTATCTTTTTACGAAATAAAAAAATTATACTAGAGATGTGTAGAAAATAAACAAGCAATCCACAGATGACACCAAAGATTATAGTGGTTCCCCAATCTTGGTTACATCCACTGTCCACGTCACTGAACTAGAACCACGCTAGACATGACTACTTCACTATTATCTCGGATTTAAAAACAATACTACAACTCGGAACAAAGGTCCTACAACTCGGAGTAAAACCACTCCTACAGCAACTCAGAGAACAACTCCTACAAACTCGGATAATAACTCTTACAATCTCGGATAATAACTCCTACAATAATAAAATGAATTTGTAATGAAATAAAAAAACTTGTCTTCGCAGATTTGACTGATTCTCGGCCTCTTCCTTCTTGAAAAGTTGTAAAGCTCTATCAAAAAAGTTGAGGAGGAAATCTGAGAACACTTCGATCTGAGAACGGAGGATCACCACGATCAAGGAGAAGATTTGCAGATGTTGAAAAGCTTGATCGGTTGAATCCTTATTGTCTGAATTCCGGGATCGAGAAGTTTAACGATGAAGAACACATCTAGTCGGCGGCGGTGCTTCCCGATTTAGAATCTTGAAAAATGATTTAGAATTCTGTAAAATTCTTCTTCTTAGGGTTTGTCGATTCTGACATGACCTTTTATAGGTCTTACATAACGTTCTGATTTCATTAATTACTATCCACGTAGACCAATCAAGAGTTAATTACATTTGAAATCAAAACGCGTCAAACACTTAGCGAAATTCAGATTCAGAACTACGTTTCTCGAGAGAAATAATAATTACTCGAGTGCGAGTTCTATTTCTCAAGAAAAGATGTAAGATTCTCGAGAAGAAACACTTAAGGAAAATATATAAGATGAGTTCTGGTTTCTCGAGAATGAATAGATTTACTCGAGAAAAATAAGTTTCTGTTACTCGAGAATAAGAAAGCACCTCGAGAAAAGATTTCTGTATCTCGAGAGGGACATCTGGTTCTCGAGAACTAATCTTGGCCTTCTCAAGAAATGTCTTTGGCTTTCTCGAGAAAAAGACTTAAAAAAATTCTAAGCATGAATTTAAGGTACTTGAGAACGAGTCAAGACCTACTCGAGTACTGCATGGCTTTCTCGAGAACTACACTCGGCTTTCTCGAGAACAGCTTCTACTACTCGAGTAAAATACTTAGAAAACTTTTATTAACATAAGAATGGTTTTCTTCTAATAAACCAGCAACTAGCTTTTCTCCCATAACTTTAGTACTTGAAAATGAAGTGTGTCTCAATAGAGAGGTTACACATGAGTCAACACCATGGATCACACAATGAGGGATTACATTGTATGGTCCTGTGTTTGGTGACCCATTGTAAACTGACATTGGTGTTGGGTCTATTGATCTCAATATCCCAGATTTATAAGAAGTCAAACGGGTCAATGACATACACACATAATGTATTTGATGTTTGCCTTAGTTCTTGCATGTGGGTAGTCCATGATTGGACAGGTGAAGAAATGAGTTAAGTAGTAAACTCAGATTTCGTCGAGCTCAGCTCGCAGTTCGTCGAGCTCAGCTCACAGATCGTCGAGCTCAGGTCGACATTCCTCGGGAGATAAAGTCAAGTGCTCAGGATTCAAAGTTCGTCAAGCTTGTTGGGTATTGTATCCACAATGTACCTGATTTGAAGAAGCCCCTGGACAAGCTAAGGTCAATAGACTATGTATTTGATAAAATCCTTCTAGTTGTGCTTGCAGCTTTTCCACGCTAAGTGCACACCAATGTAAGGGTGCAGTAGGTCAATATACACGGGTCTGCACGACGTAATCCCTCGTTGAGCAGATCAGTGTGTTGGCCTACGTGTACTCTCTCTATTGGAGTGCACTTATTTTCAAGCACATGGCTGTAAATATGCAGGAGCAGACAAGGAGCAAGGATGGGTCAAGGAGCATCTCATAGGTGGAAAGATGAAAATTCGTCTAAGTTAGAATCGACGAGAATCACCAAGTGATTCTCGCCGATTCGGCGAGAATCACTTGGGATTCTCGCCGATTCGTCGAGAATCCGAAGTTGATTCTCGCCGAACTCGATCCAGCAACTTCTAAGCAAGCACCTCTGCGTCTAAGTAAGAATCGATGAGAATCACTTAGTGATTCTCGCCGATTCGGCGAGAATCACTAGTGATTCTCGTCGAATCGACGAGAATCACTGGTTGATTCTCGCCGTCTCGACCTGGCCTAAAGTAGTGCGTGCAACCAAGGCAAATTCGACGAGAATCATCCTTGATTCTCGCCGAATCGTCGAGAATCACCTTTGATTCTCGGCGACTCGGCGAGAATCACTTTCGATTCTCGTCGATTTTGACTTGGCGTTTTTCCGGAACTTCCTGAACCGGATTCTGCTGCTGTCAAATTTCTGGACCGGGATTTGGGGATTTCTATTGTGGGTCCCACAAACGGTCATATTGGAGTTAACTACAGTATTTATACACGGGTATTTTGAACGAAATAACTAGACAGAAAGAAGCCGAGCGAGTGCAACCCTAAAATCGCGAAATCTCTCCGCCGCCTCCGTCGCCGCTCGCGCAAGTCCGTCGCCGCTGCTGATCGCATTTCTTCCCGATCTCCGGCGACAGAAGCTTAGCAAAGCTTGAGTCTCACGTGTCTATCCAGAGATCCCTTGTCTCTCGATTTGTTGACCGGGAAAAACTCCCCCGTCCGAATCGATCGAGACGACCGATCCTAGAGTGACCGTTGGTAGACCTAGTTTGCTTTGCAACGAAGATTGGATCTCAGAAGTACTACTGCCGCGCATTGTCGTTGCCGTCGATCCCGAACCAAGCCGCCGCTCGGATTGCCGCCGCCGGTTTCGGGAAGATCCTTTCCAAGAGAGACCAAGGTTGTAGACTTTTCGTTGACTTCACGAACACGTCGTCGAACGAAGAGGAACACCGTAGTCTCCAAACGAAGTTTGTATCTCGTGTGCATTCCATATTTACTTTTGTTGTAAAGGAACGATTGTTCCGTGTTGTAAGGGTTGGGTGCAACCCGCTTTGTGGGAGTGTTGACTCTCACGTGTGGAAGGGTTCCTTCCGTTAGTGCAGGGATTGGATTTCAATCCCGTTGGAGAAGTGACCGAGTCGTCCCTTGTTGGGGAGATAGGTCGAAGGGGGAAAGTGGATGTACCCAAGTCGGGGAACCACTATAAATTGCATGTGTATTCTGTGTGCTGTGCTTTTTATTTTTATTGTGCAGGTACGTTCGTAAATTCCGCAAAAGCGCTACTCGTCACCTATTCCCCCCCCCCCCCCCATAGGTGCACATAGCTGACACTAGGTGGACTTTCAAGTGGTATCAGAGGGAGGTTACTCATCAAAAAGGTCAACACCTTGAGTTGAATCCTGCCCCTAGTGTCAAGAAGAAGACAAATATCTACTATGGACGGGCTCAAGTTCTCCGGCAAGATCCCAGTATGCACCAGGCTAAACTTTCCGATCTGGAAGGAAAGAATCAGGTTTTACATGGAAGCAGTCGATCCTCGACTCTTCATGATCGTGGAGGAGGGACCTTATGTCCCCACCAAGGCCTCCACCATCGATCCCACCAAGAAGGTGCCGAAGACACTTTCTGAAATGGACAAAGACGAGATGGTGCTCGTGGGACTGGACAAGAAGGCACGAAACATTCTGGTGAGCGCAGTTGATGATTCCATGATGCAAAATTTCAGCAACTGCAGGACAGCTCAGGAGATCTGGCAGTGCCTGATCATCCTAATGGAGGGCACGGATGAAGTGAGGGATGATCGGAGATCCCTCCTGAACCAAAATATGAGGCCTTCAGGCAAGGGCCTAAGGAAGAGATCGGAGTCACATACGAGAACTTCCTAAAGATTGTCAACGCCCTCAAGGGCTACGGAAGAGTGTTCACCAATGGTGAACTCAATGACAAATTCCTTAGGTCCCTTACTAAGGAATGGGACACAAAGATCTGCGCCATCAGAGAATTTGGCAGACTAGCAGAAACTGATCCACAAATCCTGTTTGGGAAGCTGATGTCCTATGAACTTCAGCTGAACACCAGGAAGGCAGAGGAAGAAGTAGAGAAGGCTGCTGCAAAAGAAAAGACTGTGGCCCTAAAAGCCAGTTACTCCAGAAAGGGCAAGGGTGCGATGTCATACCGTGCGAGGAATAAGGAAGAGGAGGAGGACTCTGAACCATGCTCCTCCGGCTCAGAGCTGTCGGAGGAGGATTTCTCCCTCATCACCCGAGAGTTCAAGAAGTTCCTCAAGATGAGGAATCAAAGAAAGAAAGACAGCTCCTCCTCCAGGCATCAGAAGAAAAATTATTCTTCTGACAGGTATGCATCTAAACCTAACAAACATCGTTCTTCTGATATTATTTGCTTTGGATGCAATAAGCCAGGACACGTCGTGGCCGACTGCCATCAAAGCAAAAGAGAAAAAGGGAAAGGAGAGGAGCTCAAATCCTCCAGAGATAAGAAGAAGGAGCGGAGCTACATCGCAAGAAGGCCAAAGACACTAAGTGAGTCTGATTCCTCAGACTCCAGTGATGATGAGGAAGCCTACTTCGGGCTGGTGGGTCGCTCCGACTCAGAAGGAGAATGTCCCCCATTTACTGGGAAGGTAAAAGCTCACACCCCTCTCTCCGACTCCGACTCTGATCCTGAGTCTCAGGATGATGAACCTGAGGATGGCCCTTCAGCCCGTGAAGCTGAGCTCCTCGAGAAGTATGAGCTTCTGCTCAACACTTTCGATGAGTGCCGAAAGAGACTGAAGGCTGAGAAGAAGGAAGTAAAATTCCTTAAGGGTGAGTGTGTATCCCTAAGGGAAGAGGTCACTAGCTTGATCTCTCTCCGACAGGAACACCTTGACCTGACTTCCAAGCATTCAGAGTCTTTGAAGCTCCTTGATCTAAAGCAGGAGGAAGTCGACAAGTTGGAAGAACTACTTGCGGCAGAAAGGAAGATCGTCAAGAGCTTCTCCATGCCAAAAACAGTTCTTCCAGTCGTTGATACCTTCTCTGCTCAGGCCAAAGGAGCTGGCTTGGGGCATATAGGGGTATCTGGTTCTTCATCTAGGAGAAACAAGAACCAGAGGAAGAATAAGGCCGCCAAGAAGGCCTCTGCTGATGAAAAGGGTAAGGCTCCTCTTAGTCCTGTTGCGTTCAGAAAGCCTGGCTTTCCTTGCAACCAACACGACTTTGAGTCAACATTTGGGCATCATTTCCGGCCCTCGGTTGCAAAGCCAAAGAGCCGGTATGACGGTTGGAACTTTCCCCGGAACTTCGGTGAGAGTGCCTTCAAGGCACCTTATGAGGAAATCCACATAGGAAATTATGGTCCGTTCTCTAGCGGCCATAATGGAAAGCAGGCACCAAAAGCCAAGCCTGTTATACAGAAGGTGACAAAGTCATGCGACTGTTGTCACCATGAGGCCTCCACCTCCAGATCCAAGGCCCCAGCAGTACCCACCGTTCCCAGGGTAAGGCAGGAGCCTAGGAAGAGGTACAACAGATTTGACTGTTGGTGCTGTGGCAAAGTCGGTCACTTTGCCGTGGATTGTTGGTTTAATCCAAGGAACTACGAGACTCCCCATGTTAGCAATGCGAGACCGACCACTCGTAGGGTTAACCAACCGAGGGGGAGTGTGCTAACCAGGAATCTAGGACCCAAGTTCGATTGGGTTCCTAAGGCAAATTAATTTTGTTTTGCAGGAATGTCCAAAGGCCACCAAAACGCCGATCTGGTATTTGGACAGTGGATGCTCCCGGCATATGACCGGGACAAGAAGCCTGCTGCATGATTACACTCCAGTCGAGAATGGACCCAAAGTCATCTTTGGAGGGTCAGATCGAGGAGTCACCAGAGGTTATGGTATGATTTCCAACGGTATAATCTCTATCACCGACGTGGCTTATGTTGAAGGGTTAAACCATAACCTGATCAGTGTAAGTCAGTTATGTGATAAAGGTTATGACGTTAAGTTCTGCAAGGATAAATGTCTGATAATTTCACGTACCTCTTCTGAAACGGTATTATCAGGCATTAGGAGCAGAAATATCTTTTGTTTAGATTTTCTCAGTTTAGATTCATCTACCCCGTATGCCTTGTGGCAACAGGCAGTGCATCTCTTTGTGAACAATGGCACAAGAGATTGGCACATATTAATTTCAAGACAATTAGTATGCTGTTTTCTAAGGACTTGGTAAGGGATGCTCCCAGTATCAAGTGCATCAAAGATAGCCCATGTCCTGCATGCCAGATGGGCAAACAGGACTCGGGCTACCTTTAAGAGCATCGCTGACAAAGACTCTTCCCGATGTCTTTACCTTTTGCATATGGACTTGTTTGGTCCAATGCAAGTTCATAGCTTGGGAGGCAAGTCCTATACGCTAGTGATAGTTGATGATCATTCTCGGTTTACATGGGTGTTCTTTTTGAAACGAAAGTCAGATACGTTTGACATCTTCACTAATTTTGTCAAGCAGGTTCAGAACGAATTTAACTGCTCCGTGGTCAAAATCAGAAGTGACCATGGAACAGAATTCGAATCTGGTGCAATGACAGAATTTTGTGAAGAACAAGGTATCTTTCATGAGTTTTCCTCCCCGCGCACTCCTCAGCAAAATGGAGTTGCGGAGAGGAGAAATAGAACTCTCATTGAAGCCTGCACGACAATGTTGAAAGACGCTTCTCTCCCGGAATACTTCTGGGCAGAGGGTGTCAATACGGCATGTCATGTACAAAACCGAGCATTGATCAACAAGCATCATCGTAAGACGCCCTACGAGCTACTGAAAGGCAGGAAACCAACCATGTCCTACTTGAGGATTTTTGGTTGCAGATGCTATGTACTGAATAATGGGAAGTACCCACGTACTAAATTCGGTGAAAAATGCTTCGAAGGCATATTCATGGGCTATAGTTCCCATAGTCGGGCATATAGGGTCTTCAATAAGAAAACCCTAGTGGTAGAAGAATCAATAAATGTTGTATTTGATGAAGGAAGTTTGCTTAACAGCAATTCTTCCAGTAGTATTCTTGAAGATGCTGGTGCTAGACTTGAACAGCTGAGTCTGGATGAGACCGCTAAAGATGACGCTCCCAAGTACGTCAAAGTTTCCACCGCCACGTCATCTGAAAATGTTGAAGATCAAGATGGAACAAATCTCTTAGAAGAAAGAGAAGCCCAAGATGTAGTTGAAGCTCCAGACGCCAGACTTCTAGAGCTCCGGCACGTGAGAGATCATCCTAGAGATCAGATCATCGGGGATCCTCGTGTTGGTGTCAGAACTCGAAGAGGTACAGTTAACGAAGTATTGCATCTTAGCTTCCTGTCACAGGTTGAGCCAAAGAAGTTCGACGAGGCGAACAAGGATGCGGCATGGATTCTGGCCATGCAAGAGGAACTACATCAATTCGAACGTTGCAATGTTTGGACGCTGGTTCCCAGACCATACAAGCAGAATGTGATTGGCACGAAGTGGATCTTCAGAAACAAGCTGGATGAACATGGTGTCATCGTAAAGAACAAGGCCAGGCTGGTGGCTCAAGGTTACAGACAGGAGGAAGGGATTGACTTCGACCAGACCTTCGCACCAGTAGCAAGGCTCGAGGCAATCAGGTTGTTCCTGGCGTATGCTTCACACAAAGGATTCACAGTCTATCAAATGGATGTGAAATCGGCATTCCTGAACGGAGACCTGAAAGAGGAAGTATACGTCGCTCAACCCCCAGGTTTTGTCGATCCTACTTATCCCAATCACGTTTATTTTCTTAATAAGGCCTTATATGGGTTGAAACAAGCTCCACGAGCTTGGTATGAGACTTTATCTAGTTTTCTTCTTGAGAACAAGTTCTCCAGAGGTAAAATAGATAAAACATTGTTTCTCAGGGAAGTCAAAGGCAAGATTTTGCTGGTGCAAATCTATGTCGATGACATAATATTCGGCTCAACGGACAACAATCTTTGCAAAAAGTTTTCTAAACTTATGCAAGGAAAGTTTGAAATGAGCAGTATGGGAGAGCTCAAGTATTTCTTAGGGCTTCAAGTGAAACAGTCTGAGGATGGAATCTTCATCTCTCAGACGAAGTTCACAAATGAACTCCTTAAGAAATTCGGTATGGAGAGTGCAACCTCTATGAGGACTCCAATGGGATCCACCATGTCTCTGGATAAGGATGAGAAAGGTAAACCTTTCGATGAAACCAAATACAGAAGCATCATTGGATCCCTGCTCTACCTTACTGCCAGTCGACCGGATATTATGTTCTCCACATGTGTCTGTGCCCGATATCAGGTGAACACTAAGGAATCTCACTATGTCGCTGCAAAGCGAATTCTGAGATACCTTAAAGGTACTCCTAATCTTGGCTTGTGGTACCCGAGAAACAATGATGTCGAGCTAATAGACTTTTCAGATGCTGATTTTGCAGGGAGCAGGGATGACAGGAAAAGCACCTCCGGGACGTGTCAATTCCTCGGCAGGAGGCTTATCTCATGGAACAGCAAGAAACAGAATTATGTTGCAACCTCCACAGCAGAGTCAGAGTACATCTCGGCAGGAAGCTGTTGCGCACAACTTCTATGGATCAGAAACCAGTTAGCCGACTACGACCTTCAGTTCAAGGAAGTACCCATGTACTGCGACTCCTCCAGTGCAATTGCCATTGCCAACAATCCGGTGTCGCACAGCAGAACGAAGCATATTGAAGTACGCTACCACTTCATTCGGGAGCACGTGGAGAACAAGGATATCTCTCTCTGTTATGTCCCCACGGACAAGCAGATTGCTGATATATTCACAAAGCCCTAGACGAGGCCAAGTTCAATCTTTTCAAGACTGAATTGGGGATGCTCAACTATGAGGAATGAAGACTACAGAGGCTCCAGGCCCGTGCAAGAACTGAGGGGGAGCAAAGGGTAAAACGCTACAGACCCCGATTTGTAGAAGCCGAAAAGGGGGAGATTACCCTCTCGGCTAAGGCTAAGGTGGCTCCAAGCTTGCTCCCAAGAAATTGGTACTGGTAATGGATAACTCACTCAACTCACTTTTCAGTTTATGGTTTTCATTCTCATTTGCTCTATTCACCTTAGCTTGTAGGGTTTAGGCTTCTTCAAATAGGGGGAGATTGTTGGGTATTGTATCCACAATGTACCTGATTTGAAGAAGCCCCTGGACAAGCTAAGGTCAATAGACTATGTATTTGATAAAATCCTTCTAGTTGTGCTTGCAGCTTTTCCACGCTAAGTGCACACCAATGTCAGGGTGCAGTAGGTCAATATACACGGGTCTGCACGACGTAATCCCTCGTTGAGCAGATCAGTGTGTTGGCCTACGTGTACTCTCTCTATTGGAGTGCACTTATTTTCAAGCACAGGGCTGTAAATATGCAGGAGTAGACAAGGAGCAAGGATGGGTCAAGGAGCATCTCATAGGTGGAAAGACGAAAATTCGTCTAAGTAGAATCGACGAGAGTGATTCTCGCCGATTCGGCGAGAATCACTTGGGATTCTCGCCGATTCGTCGAGAATCCGAAGTTGATTCTCGCCGAACTCGATCCAGCAAACTTCTAAGCGAAGCACCTCGCCTGCGTCTAAGTAAGAATCGACGAGAATCACTGGTTGATTCTCGCCGTCTCGACCTGGCCTAAAGCAGTGCGTGCAACCAAGGCAAATTCGACGAGAATCATCCTTGATTCTCGCCGAATCGTCGAGAATCACCTTTGATTCTCAGCGACTCGGCGAGAATCACTTTCGATTCTCGTCGATTTTGACTTGGCGTTTTTCCGGAACTTCCTGAACCGGATTCTGCTGCTGTCAAATTTCTAGACCGGGATTTGGGGATTTCTATTGTGGGTCCCACAAACGGTCATATTGGAGTTAACTACAGTATTTATACACGGGTATTTTGAACGGAATACCTAGACAGAAAGAAGCCAAGCGAGTGCAACCCTAAAATCGCGAAATCTCTCCGCCGCCTCCGTCGCCGCTCGCGCAAGTCCGTCGCCGCTGCTGATCGCATTTCTTCCCGATCTCCGGCGACAGAAGCTTAGCAAAGCTTGAGTCTCACGTGTCTATCCAGAGATCCCTTGTCTCTCGATTTGTTGACTGGGAAAAACTCCCCCGTCCGAATCGATCGAGACGACCGATCCTAGAGTGACCGTTGGTAGACCTAGTTTGCTTTGCAACGAAGATTGGATCTCAGAAGTACTGCTGCCGCGCATCGTCATTGCGGTCGATCCCGAACCAAGCCGCCGCTCGGATTGCCGCCGCCGGTTTCGGGAAGATCCTTTCCAAGAGAGACCAAGGTTGTACACTTTTCGTTGACTTCACGAACACGTCGTCGAACGAAGAGGAACACTGTAGTCTCCAAACGAAGTTTGTATCTCGTGTGCATTCCATATTTACTTTTGTTGTAAAGGAACGATTGTTCCGTGTTGTAAGGGTTGGGTGCAACCCGCTTTGTGGGAGTGTTGACTCTCACGTGTGGAAGGGTTCCTTCCGTTAGTGCAGGGATTGGATTTCAATCCCGTTGGAGAAGTGACCGAGTCGTCCCTTGTTGGGGAGATAGGTCGAAGGGGGAAAGTGGATGTACCCAAGTCGGAGAACCACTATAAATTGCCTGTGTATTCTGTGTGCTGTGCTTTTTATTTTTATTGTGCAGGTACGTTCGTAAATTCCGCAAAAGCGCTACTCGTCACCTATTCCCCCCCCCCCCCCCCATAGGTGCACATAGCTGACACTAGGTGGACTTTCAAAGCTCAGCTCGCAGTTCGTCGAACTCAGCTCACTGGTCGTCGAGCTCAGGTCAACATTCCTTGGAATAAGCTCAAGCACTCAGGATTTAAAGTTCGTCGAGCGCAGCATGAAATTCGTCGAGCTCAGTTTAGAGATCGTCGAACTCAGCTCAACACTTGTCAAGCTAAAAGCCAGAAAAATAATCTAAGGAAAAAAGGGCTGAGACCGCTGAGAAGATCAGAGTTCGTCGAGCTCAGCCCACAGATCGTCGAACGCAGCTAAAGCCAAAAAAATTGACTAAGGCAAAAAGCGCTGAGACAACCGAGACAGCTGAGAAGAGGGCGTTAGGATCACTGAGACAGATGAGACAACTAAAGAAGAATGTGTAAGCTGAGACAAAACCTTGCTGGATTTTTCTAAGTCGAGAAGCGTTGAGTGAAGCAGGTTCACTCAACGCTTCTAATAAAGAAGGAAGCGCTGAGACAGTTAGAAGCAAAAACCGCTGAGACCGCTGGGAAGATACCGCTGAGACAGAAACTTGTCTCAGCTGATAAGAAGAAAGCAATGAGATAGAATCAAGTCCCAGCTATTAATAAGAAACCGCTGAGACCACAGAGACAGAACCGCTGAGACGAATTCAGAGAAAATACACAAGTCCAGAAGCGCTGAGTGCCAAGATAGATGGCATTGAGTGACTCAACATCACTCAACACCTCATGAAGTTCTGGAATATTTTCTAAGTCCAGATGGTGATGACCATTACTGACATCATCAAAGTCAACTTGCAGGTAGCCGTTGCGGGAAAGCTGTAGTGATGCAGAAAGCTGCTCTATCCTTTTCTGATGGAGGTGGCGCTCACTAATCCCTGGGTGGGAGCACATATATTTGTGTCGTTAATTCAACTCAATGTATATAAAAAGGAAAAGTAAAAGGATTAGGGCAACCAACCAACGAAAAAGAACAGGTGGAACAGACGCAAAAAATCCAAAAAGGAAACCAGAGGCGGGTGGACATTTTTAATCTCCATCAAGCTTGAAAGCTCAAGTCCAGTAGATATAGCCCAAAGGCAAAGGAAGTTAGTTGTAGCTCTTCAAGCTCAGCAAGATAGTTCTTTTCAGAACAGAGAAGCTGATTCTTCCATTCAGTAAGGTATTAGTTATTCATATGTGTAGCAGAAAAGAAGATAACTGTAGAAGAGGACTAATTCCTACTACAGCAAGTGTGCTGGACTGATATCTACTCAGTCCAGCAAGGTAGACTCAGAGATTATTCTTTGAGTCAGTTGTTTTATTTTCTTTAAAACATTCAGTATTTTTCCTGTAGGATTCAGTTTATCTGAATCGGAGCATAGGGCACATTGTGCCTGAGGTAGGTGACAAATTTATCACTGAGGTAGGTGCCCTGTTGGGGTACTGAGGTAGGATCTAAGTGTGGATCTGAGCTGTAGGGCTTAATTCCCTGAGGTAGGAGAATGTTACTCTCTGAGGTAGGATCCAAGTGCGGATTTGAGGTAGGGCTGTCCTCCCAGCCTAAGTGTAGGTCCTTGTGCCTGAGGTAGGTGACTGAAGAGTCACTGAGCTGTAGGTGGTCTGCTAACCATTAAGTTGTAGGCCTTGGAGGAGGCTGAGCTATAGGTACCTGGAAGGGTACTGAGTGTAGGAGTGTTATAGCACTCTGAGAGTAGCGCTATGTGTCTGAAGCAGTACAGCTGAAGAGCCTGAGTTGTAGGACTTAGAAATAAGGCTGAAGTAGGTTATCAATGGATCACTGAGCTATAGGAGCTCTGTAGAGATCTGAGGTAGGAACCCATGTAATTCTGAGTTTGGGTTCAGAAGTGAGTCTGTGTGAAAGGCTGAGGGCCTGAGGTGTAAACTCTGAGGAGCATTTTGGTGGAGTTTGTGCCTGGTCCAACAAATCAGTTTGATAGGTGGGAGGGAAAGTGGATGTACCCAATCGGGGAATCACTATAAATCATTGTGTGCTTGCTGTGTGCTTGTTTTATTTCTTATTGCAGGATTTAAGGACAAGCTCTAGTTAGATTAACTTGAAATCAACAAAAGTAGTAATAAAATTTCAAAGACCTAGTCACACATCCTCTATGTGATTAGGTAACCTTCAGTTAAATAACTTTCAAGTGGTATTAGAGGGATGTTACTTAAAAAGTGATTTAACAATCTGAGTATACCTCCAAGGTTAGATATAAGATAAAGAATGAGGTCTGGTGTGAACTATAAGGAGCTAGGGGCCATGAAGCTACCCATCTACAGGAAGGAAGGATTTGGCCTCTAGAAGCAAAGGGTCAGACAATTCATGGAAGCTTCTGACCCTAGAATCTATGTAATAGTAATGGAAGGTCCTTTTGTACCCACAAAGGCTTCCACCATAGATCCAACTGTGAGAGTGCCTAAGACATATTCAAAAATGGACAGAGATTAAGTGATTTTGTCCACCATGGACAAAAGGGCACAAAATATTATAGCCAGTGCCATTAATGACTCAACCTTCCAAAATCTTGTACACTGAAAGACCTCCAAGGAAATGAGGGACACCTTTGTGGTCTACATGGAAGGATCTGATGAAGTTAGAGATGATAGAAAGTCAAATCTCAATCAAGAGTATGAGGCCTTCAGGTAAAGCAAGTCTGAAAAGATTGCTGACTATTTTGAAAGGTTCTTTAGGGCAGACAATGAACTAAGAACCTATGGTAGGGTCTTCAACAACTATGAGCTGAATGACAAGTTCCTTAGATCTCTCACTAGAGATTGGGACACCAAGATTTATGCCATTAGGGAAATGGCTAAGCTGGCAGATACTCCTCCGCCAGCACTCTTTGGAAAGCTGCAGTCCTATGAAATGCAGCTGGCTGCTAGACAAGAAGAGGAGAAGAGCAGCCATTTCAAGTCCAAGGACCAGTCTGTAGAATTCAAGGCAGAAGCCCCAAGAAGAAGCAGAAGAAAGACTCCCGCACCACCAAGGAGGGAAGCAGAATTTAGCTCAGAAAATTCTGAGCCAAGCTCATCAGACAACCAAATATCTAATAACGATCTAGCTGCCTTCTCCAGGAAATTTCAGAAGTTCATAAAGAAGGACTAGAGGAGCAGGCCATCTTCATCCTCTTATCACAGGAAGTCATCCAAGGATGACAGGTATGTCCCTAAAACTAATAAACAGATTTCGTCTAATGTCATCTGTTATTATTGCAGCATGGCTGAGCATGTCATTGCTGACTGCCTAGTCAAAAGAAAGGAAGAAGATAAGAAGAATAAGAAAAAGTATCACCATCACCACAAGGGCAAGAAGAAGGAGAAGTCCTTTATGGCTAAGAAGGAGAGAAGCTGGACAGATTCTTCATCCTCAGAATCTAAAGATGAAGAGGAAGAAGCCTATATAGGTCTGATATCTGTTGCTGCTGATCCAGAAGAAGAAGAGGAATATCCTACTGTCAGGATAGGAATCGGGGCCCCTCTATCACACTCAGATAGTGACAATGAGGTGGATGAAGAAGACTATGGATGCCATGGTATGATGTCAATGACTGAAAAAGAAAGAAGTCAAGTGGATTCAGAATCAATCAAGGTACAACCTCTTTCCAATTCTGCATCTTCCTCTGACTATGAAACTAGTCCAGATACTAGTGCATCTTCATCCTGTGATGAAGGTTGCTCAATATCTGTGACTGATGTCAATCAATTGATTGACAAGTATGTACTACTCCTAGATGGTCTAAAGGAGAGTAAAATTCTTGCCAAAAGGCAAGCCAAGGAAATAGAAGTCCTGAAGCCTTATAAAACTCTTTATAACAATAAATCTATTGAGTTTTATAAGAAAAGTCATGAGGTGTTTGAACTCAAGAAAAGTCTTGAGTGTCAAACCATGCTTCTAGAAGGTAAGAAAGCGCATATCAGATATCTAGAACAAAATTTCACAGAGAAATTTGGAATTATGATTAACCCTTCTCAGTCACAGGGTCAGTTGCCAAAAGATGCAACTTACCAAGTCCCTAAGAAGCTGGGTATTAATCACATCAATCATCATTTCAAATCTGAATTCCCTAATAAGAGGACAGTGTTTCAAAAGGTAAATTCACCTTCTAAAACTGTCAAGTTTGCACCACTCCAGAAGGATCAATCAAATATGTGCTCCACCAGTGGGGTGAAGGCACATGATCCAAGAAAGAGTGATACTGTCCACTCTAGCCACACTGTTCAGGAGAAGTTCTTTAGATTTTGATCCAAATGTACTTTATCTAAGGAAATGAGTGAGTCCACTAGATGACAGGCTCCAAAAATACACCAGCCCCATAATGGACCAGCTGTATTTTGTTCCTCAGTACCTTCACTCAGGAAGAAGGGGGCAACATCATACAATGCTCATCCAGCAAAGTCTAGTGTTGCTCACATCTCTCATGGACAATAATTTTGTGTTGTCCTAAAGATAAGATTCAACATACGTAAATGTTGGTGTTGTCGGAAAGTTAGTCACTTTGCCATTAATTGTTGGCATAACCTAAATGTGACTAGTGGACAGAAAGGTGCTCAGCCCAGGCAGAGAGTTGGGCAAAGTTTTATGATGCTAACAAGAACCTAGGACCCAATTATCATTGGGTGCCTAAGGGTAAATGAATTCTGTTTTGCAGGATAGTCAAAATACCTTGTTGGGTACATTGGAAAATGTGTACCAGATTTGGAGAAGCCTCACCTAACTCAATGATATGCATCTAGTTGTATTTGATGTTGTGTTGAGTTATCATGTGCAGGTTAAGTAAATGGAAAGGAAAATTCTCTAAGTACAAGTGTCGATACTTGGGAATGGATGTATCGACACCAAGGGCTAGATTGTGTCGACACCCAGAATTTGTGTCGACACACAGAAAATCTGTCGACAACGTTGTGTCTACACTAAGGGCCAGATTATGTCGACATTATCAGGAGTTGTGTCGACACACAGAGAAGCTGTCGACACATTCCAGAATTCTGTCGACAACGACTGTGTCGACACACAGAACTTGTGTCGACACACACCAGAATTCTGTCGACAACAACTTTGTCAAGACAAGGAGTGTTTGTGTCGACACATAGGACTTATGTCGACACATTCCACATAAGCTGTGTCGATAAGTAAAAGTGAAGCTGTGTCGATAATAACAAGACTTGTGTCGACACATGGACTATGTGTGTCGACACATATGAAGTATTCACTCGGCATTCTCTGCTGCTGAGTCAAAGTCCAATGAAGGCTGAAGTTAATATAATTGGAGACTTGACAGCTGTCATTACTGACATTGCTGTCACATCTGTCAGAGGTGTCAGAAGACTGTTTGAAACCGGAATAGCCGGTTACCATGGATGAATCCTATATATAGATATGCTCTCTCAAAAATTACAAAAAAAAAACAGCACATACAGAACAGAGAAAAGTTAATCAAGCTAATCAATTATAATCTCTAAAGGATTGAGAATCCAGAAGAAGAGAAAGAAGAAACAGTCAACAAATTGTAGAGAGAGAAAAATAAGAAGGAGAGAAGTTCTCATCCAGTGAAGGCAAATTCTGAACAGTCTGTCTGAAGAATCCAGATCAAGTCTGAAGAAGAATTCAGATTAATTTCTGAAGGAAGCTGATTGAAGATCAACTCCAACATCAAGAAGATCAACCCTACTTTGTTCAGATTCAAGAAGCTTTGAAGAAAGCTAAGACAGGTTGATCCTTAAGAAATCAATTTTATCAAGAACTGATCAAGAAGCCTTCAACCAATTCTCTCTCCATCTGGTTGAAGATATCAACATCTTTTCATCAATAATTTTTGTAGGATCTGTAATAGATCTGAGTGTAGGAGATTTACATCTCTGAGTTATAAGCCTAAATTATAAAGGCTGAGGTAGAGCTGAGTGCCTGAGGTAGGGGAATCTGTTCCCTGAGTTGTAGGCCTGTGAAAGAGGATGAGGTAGGGCTTTTGCCTGAGTTGTAAGAGTGGGGAGTCACTCTGAGTTGTAGGCCTGTGGAACAGGCTGAGGTAGGGCTTGTGCCTGAGTTGTAGGAGTGTGGATTCACTCTAAGTTATAGGAACCAGTCTTGGTTCTGAGCTGTAAGATATGTGGATCTGAGAAGAAGGAAGGAAGTTAGGCCGAATCTAGTACACAACTAGATAGGAGAAGGGGGAGAGTGGATGTACACATCATTTGGGGAACCACTATAAATCTGGTGTGCAATCTATGAATGCTATGTGTATGTGAATGTTGTGTAGTGTTTTATGCTAAGTAAGTTGTTAGATTAGATTGAATTATCTGCCTAAGTCAGAAAAAGAATTGAACCTATTCACCCCCCCCCCCCCCTCTAGGTATTTAGAACATCTTGAAACCAATTCTTTCAAGTGGTATCAAAGGGAGGTTACTCAAAGAATAGACTTAACAGTCTGAGTAGATCTCCAAGGCAGAAATCTATTAGGCAAAATGGGTTCCATTGAGAATCATAAGGAGTTTGGTTCCATGAAGTTACCTATATGCAGGAAAGAGATTTTTGGCATATAAAAAGAAAGAGTAAGACTGTTTATGGAAGCTTCAGATCCAAGAATCTATATGACAGTCAAAGAATGGCCATTCATCCCAATGAAAGTCTCAGTTCTTGATGCAAATATCAGGACGTCAAAGGAGTATTCTGAAATGACAAAGGATGAAATCATCTTGTCTACTATGGATAAGAGAACACAAAATATAATAGTCAGTGCAATAGATGATTCAACATTCCAAAATCTGATTCACTACAAGACCTCCAAAGAAATGTGGGACACCCTTATTGTCTACATGGAGGGTTCAGAAGAAGTGAGAGAAGACAGAAAGTCTATACTGAATCAGGAGTATGAAAGTTTTAGATAATCTAAAACAGATAGCATAACTGAATGTTACAAGAAGTTCCTCAGAATAGTTAATGAACTGATGTCATATAGAATAGTATTCAACACATATGAGTTAAATGATAAGTTTCTGAGATCATTAACTAAGGACTGGGACACCAAAATATGTGCCATTAGGGAAGTGACCAGACTAGCAGAAATCTCACCTCCAACATTATTTGGCAAACTGCTTTCATATGAAATGTAGCTGATGGTCAGAAAGGAGGAGGATAAAAGTAATAAAGTTGATTACAGAGATAAGTCAGTGGCTTTCAAGACTGAAGCTATAAGAAAGGATACGAGGATGTCTCCATCTCCTCCTAGGAAAGCTACAGAAGTAGTTTCAGAAAGTTCTGACAGTCACACATCAGATAGTCCAAATTCTGATGAAGACTTTGCAGCTTTCTCAAAACAATTCCAAAGGTTTTTGAAGAATAAACAGTGGTGATCCAAGCTGTACAACCTTGGGCTCGCGAGTGACCCAACAAGCGAGGAAGGAGGACTGGCGAGATGGGGGGGCCTACCCGTAAGAGGAGAGAGGAAGGGGCAGCCCATAAGTTAAGGCGAGACCTAGCTAGGCGAGATCTCGCTAGGCGAGACCTCCTGGCATAGGCGAGATGGCCCCTCAGGCGAAACCTCCCTAGGCTTGACGGGTCCCTCCCCACTCGCCACATGAAAAAAGAGATGTCTTTACCTTTTTACCCACAAGGGGGATTTTACCTTTGTGCCCCGGATAGTTTTATATTTTTACCCTGGAGGCCTGCATATAGCTCTCCAGAAAAGCGGGGTTTCGCTGTTGGCAGACCCAGTCCAGGGTGTTTTGGTCATTTCAGGTTGTTGTAGAAGTGATATTTGTAGATCAGATTCAGAGGCCTATAAATAGACCGATAAGGTGCCTGAGAAAGGGGTTGAACCTTTCCACTATTTTCCTCGCAGGCACCTAGCTCAGCACTGGCTAGGGAGGGGAAGACTCTCAGTTCTTCCGGGTACGAGGCGGGACCTCCAAGCTGAGTCCCCTCGGTCTGTTTTCAGGTCGCTGACTCTCGTCAGGACGGTAGCGCAGGGAGAGTATGTGTGGGCTGCATCCTGTTTCGAACTCTAGGAGGGACTAGAAAGCTGGTTCCAACATTTTTGGTGCGGTGAGCGTGGAGCGTAGCCCTCAGAGAAGAACCTTGAGCAACCACATGGCGGAAGATCACGGGGAAGGAGAAGGAGGGGAGTCGGATAACCCGGGGGTATTTGTAGGGAGAGCGGAGTTTATGGCTTCAATCAAGGGGATCATGGATCTACTACAAGGGATCTCGCGGCAGGGAGACTGTTTGACTCCACTGCCTCCAGTGCCAGCTCTCGCGACTCAGGAAGAACTCGTCTCGGCGCGAGTAGGAGAGGATTCCCCGAGGAGAAGGCCGGGAAAGGAGGTGATGATGGAAGGGAGCGGGAGAGACATGCCGGGAAGGGAGCTGTTCCCAAGCCCGGCGAGTACCATCTCGCCAGGAGAGGTCGTCGCGTGAGTAGGGGCAGTAAGACCTGCGGCGAGAGGGTCCCCTTTTTGCGAGCTGATCCTGCCCGCTCCCGTCCCAGAGGGCTTCCGAGAGCCCGAGATGAACTACTACATAGGGAAGGATGATCCTCTCCACCACTTGCAGTGGTTCGAAGACGTTATCTCGATCAGACCCATGACAGACGCGTTTAAGTGCCGCCTTTTTGCAATCACCCTAAAGGACAAAGCTAGGGACTGGTTCCATCAACTCTCGACCGGCTCGATATACTGCTTCGAGGACTTAAGTAGGAGTTTTCAGCTCCGGTTCTCCACGTCTAAGAAAAGGAAAAAGAACCCGGAGTCGATCTTCTTAATTAAGCAGAAGGCGGAGGAATCGCTGGCTCAGTACGTGGACAGGTTTCAAGAAGAGATTCTGGATATACAGGAGGTGCCAGGGTTTACCCTCCAGATGGCCTTCACGGTGGGACTGCGGGAAGGATTCTTCAAGATGAGCCTCACCCGGAAGGCGCCGCTGTCCTTTGAGGGCTTGATGGAGAAGGCGGCAAAGGAAATAGCGATGGAGGCGGCGAACCCAGCTTTTGCAAAGAAGCTAGCAAGGCTTACTGAGGTAGAGTCGAAGGAGTCAGGTGGGAGGCAACCGGAGGCAAGGAGAAGAGAGGAGCCAAGGGCACAGGCATATCCAGAGCTGGTGTGGAGACAGCAGGGAGGCCCAGCCCCAGAACAAGGTAGGGGATTTCCCCAAGGGGGGAGGAACCAATAGGAAGGACCGGGAAGGTTCCACCAGCAGGGGTGGGGATACGGTCATAGACCGCCCCTACCCCCTCCGTAACAGGCAATGGCCATCGGCCGAGGCAGAGGAAGGGGTCGGGAGAGAGGAAGAGGAGCAGGAGCAGGGAGAAGGAGGAACCCTCGGGAAGCAAGACAGGGGGAGAGGGAAAAGGCAGATGGAAGAAGAGGGAGGGCCGCCCGGGGAGGGGGCCCGGCCAGAAAAGAGAAGGGCCTCGCGACAGGAAGAGGAGGACGCGAGCAAGTGGGAGACGGAGCAGCCGGGGGAGGAGAGGATGGCAGCCAACGAAGAAGGCAAAGCCAAGGAGCAGGATGTACAGGCAGGGCAGGAAGGAGAGGAAGAGCCATCAAGGCTGAAAGCGGTCGTGGAGGTCCTCGAGGTAGAGATACGCACCAAGGAAGGCCGAGAGGAGAAGATAAAAATCAGTGACGAGCTCAACCCGGAGGACCGGGAGAAGATCAGGACCTGCGTGCAGAAAAATATTGACATCTTCGCGTGGAGCGCCGCGGACATGCCAGGGGTCGATGCAGACGTCGCCTATCACCGCCTCAATCTAGACCCCAACACTCGCCCCATACAACAGAAGAAGAGGGCCATCGCCTCCAAGATGGCCGGACCTATTAGAGAGGAAGTGGAAAAATTACTTAAGGCAGGGTTTGTGTCCGCCTATAAGTATCCGAGGTGGGTGAGTAATGTTGTAATGGTCAAAAAAGGGGAGGGTAAGTGGAGAATGTGCGTGGATTTTTCTCTTTTAAATAAAGCGTGCCCCAAGGATTATTACCCGCTGCCCCGAATCGACGTGCTGGTTGACTCAACCGTCGGTTTCCCCTTTATGAGTTTCTTGGATGCGTTTTCTGGGTACCATCAAATACGCATGCATCCTCCGGACGTTAAGGACGTCACCTTCATCACGGAGGATGGATGCTTCTGCTTTAATATGATGCCTTTCGGTTTGAAAAATGCGGGCGCGACCTATCAAAGGATGATGGATCGGATTTTCCGAGAATAGAGAGGAAGGAATCTCGAGGTTTACGTAGACGACTTGATGATCAAAAGCAAGGACCTCGGGGCTCATATCCTAGATCTGGAAGAGACCTTTGAAACCCTAAGGGAGTATAAAATGAGACTCAACCCCCTGAAGTGCAATTTTGGTGCTAGCAGGGGGAAGTTCCTGGGACACCTACTCACTCCATCTGGAGTGGAGCCCAACCACGAAAAAGTAAGAGCAATCCAAGAATTGGAGTCCCCTAGGAATGTTAAGGAAGTCCAGCATCTCACCGGCAAGTTGGCCGGGCTAAGCAGGTTCCTCTCTCGAGCCGGAGAGAGGTGCTCGCCCTTTTTCCGAACGCTGCGAGGAGGCAAGAGATTCGAGTGGACCTCGGAATGTGAGACGGCTTTTCAGGCCATAAAACAACAGCTTACCCAGGCGGCCTTACTCCAGGGACCAAGGGAAGCAGAGGTCTTATTTCGATATTTGGGGGTTGGAACTGTGGCGGTGAGCTCGGTTCTTGTGCGAGAAGAAGGGAAGAAACAATTTCCGATCTATTACGTGAGCAGGGTCCTGAAAAAAGCGGAGCTCGGGTACCCCATTCTTGAGAAGTTAGCATTTGCCCTCATCATCTCGGCCCGAAAGCTCCGGCCGTATTTTCAGGCTCACTCCATACAAGTGGTGACGGATCACCCCCTCCGGCGCATCCTGGAGGGGGTAGAGCATTCGGGGAGGTTGGCAAAATGGTCAATAGAACTCAGTGAATTCGATCTCGCCTTCGTCCCTCGGCTCGGCATAAAGGCACAGGCGGTGGCCGATTTCCTGGTGGATTATGTAGTGGAGGTCCAGGAGACGGAGGCGTCCCCTCGGGCACCTGGAAGATGATAGCAGATGGAGCGTTAGGGAGAAATTCCTTTGGAGGAGGAGTGGTCTTGATTAGCCCGGAAGGGACCCAGATTGAAGAGGCCTTGAAGATCCATTTCGCAATCACCAACAACCAAGCGGAATATGAGGCGGTCATTGCGGGACTCAGGTTAGCCCGAGAGCTGGGAATACAAGACATTGAGGCCTCGACAGACTCTATGGTGGTGGCAGGCCAGATCAAAGGGGAGTTCGAGGCAAGGGAGCCCACCCTCCAGTTGTATCTAGGAAAGGTCAAAGACGTCATAGGGCAGTTCCGAAGCTTCTCCATTCAGCACGTCCCGAGGGAAGAGAGCACTCAGGTTAACCAACTCACCAAGCATGGCCCTCGAGCCAGGGGAACGGTGACGGAACTCTTCAGACCGTCTATAGAGGAAGGGGAACTTATGGAAATATGCCAGCAGAGGTCGTGGATGGACCCCTTTATCACCTTTTTGGCATTAGGGCAGTTACCCGCAATGGAACTCGACAAGAAGCATACCAGATACAAATCGGCATACTACCTGCTGAAGGATGGAGTTTTATATCGCAAAACCTTGTCGGGCCTGCTGGCCAGATGTGTGTCAAAGGAGGAGGCTCCCAAGGTTCTGCAAGAGATTCACTCGGGAGAATGTGGGAGTCATTCGGGGAGCCGGACTTTAGAAGGGAGGGTGCTGAGGCAGGGGTACTTTTGGCCCACCCTCCGGAGAGATGCGGAGGAATACGCGAAAAAGTGTCAAAAGTGCCAGGAATTCACCCCCCTTCAGCTCCTTCCGGCCCCGAGATTGCGGACCATCACAGCTCCCTGGCCATTCGCTATATGGGGACTAGATCTGGTGGGCCCCTTCCCCCAAGCGTGTGGCCAAAGGAAATTCCTGATAGTCATGGTGGACTACTTTTCGAAGTGGCTGGAGGTGAAAGCATTAGCTAAGGTAACCTCGCAGGTGGTCAAGAACTTCGTATGGGGGGAGATCATCTGCCGGCATGGGTTGCCCCTAGCCATTGTGACAGATAACATACCACAATTTGCAAGCAGGGAGTTCGTGGACTTCTGCATACGTTTGGGGATAGATCTCCGCTTTGCCTCTGTTCATCATCCACGGAGTAACGGACAGGTCGAAGCGGCTAATAAGGTCATTGTCAATCTATTGAAGAAAAAGGTGGAAAATTTGAGAGGAAGCTGGGTCGAGCAACTGCCTTCAGTACTGTGGGCCTTGAGGACCACACCAAACACAGCCACGGGGGAAACCCCGTTCAAGCTCTCTCATGGCTCAGAGGCCGTCATACCTGTCGAATTTGAGGTCACATCACCAATATTAGCGGCAGTAAGGGAAGGAACCGAAGGATGGAGAGCAGAGAACGAAGAAGAACAGAGACTTTCGTTGGATCTCGTGGAGGAGCTCCGAGATTTAGCCATGGTCCGGCAGGAGGAGGTCAAGCGCCGGATGGCGAGGTACTTCGACAAGCATGTAAGGGTAAAACAGTTTGTGAAAGGAGATTTGGTCCTGAAAAAGGTTGACGCGGCGGGTAGAGGAGCCTCTGTAGGGAAGCTTAACCCCAATTGGGAGGGTACTTTTGTAATAAAAGAAGTCTTAAAGTCAGGAGGGTACCACCTCCAGGATGTGGACGGGGCATCCCTCGAGCGAGCCCGGAGTGGTGATGATTTGAAGAGATTTTATCCATAGCACTCTATTCCATCGCACCTTTTTTTATTATTATGGTGTAACGCTTATCATCCCGACGTACTCTTTTGATGCGACGAAAGTGTGGGTGACCTTTGTGAGGCACCAGGGGCGAGGTGATTTGTAGAAACAACCCCGAGCAGACCCGCTGACCAGGCTCCCATCAAGCTGGCAGGGTTGTAGGCTCACTCGGTGGTTGGTGGTGTTTTGGAGAGGAGACCCCGAGCAGACCCGCTGACCAGGCTCCCATCAAGCTGGTAGGGATGTAGGCTCACTCGGTGGTTGGTGGTGTTTTGGAGAGGAGACCCCGAGCAGACCCGCTGACCAGGCTCCCATCAAGCTGGCAGGGCTGTAGGCTCACTCGGTGGTTGGTGGTGTTTTGGAGAGGAGACCCCGAGCAGACCCGCTGACCAGGCTCCCATCAAGCTGGCAGGGTTGTAGGCTCACTCGGTGGTTGGTGGTGTTTTGGAGAGGAGACCCCGAGCAGACCCGCTGACCAGGCTCCCATCAAGCTGGCAGGGTTGTAGGCTCACTCGGTGGTTGGTGGTGTTTTGGAGAGGAGACCCCGAGTAGACCCGCTGACTAGGCTCCCATCAAGCTGGCAGGGCTGTAGGCACACTCGGTGGTTGGTGGTGTTTAGGAGAGGAGACTCCGAGCAGACCCGCTGACCAGGCTCCCATCAAGCTGGCAGGGTTGTAGGCTCACTCGGTGGTTGGTGGTGTTTTGGAGAGGAGACCCCGAGCAGACCCGCTGATCAGGCTCCCATCAAGCTGGCAGGGCTGTAGGCTCACTCGGTGGTTGGTGGTGTTTCTGAGAGGAGACCCCGAGCAGACCTGCTGACCAGGCTCCCATCAAGCTGGCAGGGCTGTAGGCTCACTCGGTGGTTGGTGGTGTTTTGGAGAGGAGACCCCGAGCAGACCCGCTGACCAGGCTCCCATCAAGCTGGCAGGGCTATAGGCTCACTCGGTGGTTGGCGGTGTTTTGGAGAGGAGACCCCGAGCAGACCCGCTGACCAGGCTCCCATCTAGCTGGCAGGGCGGTAGACTCACTTGTGGGGACAAGTCTCAGGGTAAGAATTCGCATAGGGAAAGATCCATGTTCATCAAAAGGGTGATAGTCCCTAAAACAGAGGGGCCAGGAATTGGGCCAGGGAAGAAGGTCCCTGGCCGGCACTCGCCATAGGTGGTCTCTCCACTAGCGGGAGGGTTTTCCTCATCCCAGGCCCGAGTGAGCTGAAGTGGCCGAAACCGACCGGGCGAGACGGCCGGACCCAGGGATTCCGGCGCGAGATAATCTCGCGACACAGCGCTAACGGTGGCAATCAAGATAGGGGCAAAAAGCGATAAAGGGTGCCTCGCGCTGGCTTTTAAGCGAGATGGCAGACAATAAAAGTAGTAAGTAAACAGCGTCCCAAAAAATAGTCTTACGCCTTTGACTAGTAGCTAAGCGAGAGGGTGGAGGGTCAAGGTGGCAATTAAAATAACATCTAAAAAGTTGCCTCCTGACTAGCTATTACACAAAGCGCCCCAAGGGGGGAAGCGACAGTTAGTATATAAAAAGTTTTAAACAAAAAAAATATTAATGAGGCGGGGACACCTCGCTCTCCTTTTAAGGAAGTGAACCAGGATCATAAGTGTTAGGCAAAAAGAAGATGGCGAGAGGAAGACATTGCAGGGGATGGTGCGCTACTCGTTGTCAGAGGAGGCGCTGTCGTCCGACTCGTCGAACAAGCGCGGGACTAGGTCGCGGACGGTCACCGTCTCCGCATCAGCGCGCACCACTCCCAGCTCCTTCATCATCTTGAGGAAAACCTCCGCAGTCTTGATATTTGAGTCCCGGCAGATGGCCTCCACCTCATCCACGGAATATCGAGAAGGCACGAGAAACTGATCCGGTGGTGGTGTCGCACTGCTCCGGAGGCGAAGATTCTCGGCTTTCAGCTTCTTGTTTTCCCCCTCCAGCTCCTCGATACGCGAGCACATCCTGTTGGCCATCTCGGCATCCTACGGGAGGTGGGAAAGTAAGGGACTATAAGGGGCAAGGGTAAGGCCAGCAAGGCAAAGATAAGGAAACTTACCACGCCGCCCTGGCTCTGTGCAAGGAGGTTGTCAGCAACATGCAACCGCTTCTCCAGGTCGATGGACTTCTCGCGCTCCGCGGCGAGACCGGCCTCCGCCTCTTTCCATTTCCTGTTGTTGAAGACAAGACGGCGCGAGACGCGGTGCGCGAGCTCCAGGGACCGAAACTGCGAGTGGGCGCTTTTTAGGATAAGGTCCCGCGATGCCTCGTTGTCAGCAGGTTCGGAGCCAAGAACGCCATACAGCCCAAAGCCTAGGGAGAAGGCATGGCTGGTGGGGTGGTCCTGTTCCTTCCAGGAAGGGAGAAGGGTGGACACCGACACGCGGTTGAAGTCTTGCTCCCATATCAGAACCGGCTCGCCGGCGTCATCCTCCGTCGCGGGCCCCATATTATAGTTAGGGTGTGAGGCGGGAGCCGGGCGACTGGACGAGCCAGTCTCGCCAGGAGGAAGCTGAGAGGGCTGAACATGGCTATGGGCAGCTGGTTCTGCAGACACCGTCTCGCGGGCTGGCGAGACGGGCCGTCGCGGAGGCGAGGGAGACGATAGGGTGATAGGGGATAAAGACCCTGCTAGCTCTTCTCTTCTCTTGGCCGGCTTTTCCTTCTCGAAGGACACAGATTTCTTCTTCTTCTTGGGGCTGAGGCGAGAGGCACCCTCGCCCACGGGCCTCTTCTTCGCGACAGGGGTCAGCGTATCTTTCCCAGCCTCTGCCGCCATATTCGCCAGAGCGAGAGTCCGATTGCTCTGGTAGGGGGGATGGATGGGGACAGTCCTTTCTCCTAGATAAAATGACAGTCAGTGGAAGGTAAGAATTTACGGGGACAGAAAGAAATAGAGGTGTACCTTCGCCCGGGAAAACGGCGGGGAGTGAGTCAAGGTCTCGCCGCAGGTATTGGACTTCAAAATTCTTCCCCACGAAGAAATCGCAGAGCTCTTTATCAGCACCCCCCACCTTGGGGGTATCATAATAGCACTCGGCGGGGGATACCGGGGCGAGAGGGATGCCTCCCAGGTCCCCGCGTATGAAGACGAACCGCGTCAACCAATGGTGGTTCTTGTTCGGCGTCTCGCATACTTTAAGGCCTTGGCCTGTGAAGTAAGAAATGTCATCGTCCTTGGCGTGGTAGACAAACAGCTTGCGGAAGGCGGTTAGACTAAACTCGATACGCTCTCGCCGCAGGTAGCAGGTGAAGGCGATTAACATGGAGATGGCGTTGGGGTTGAACTGGGCCGGGACGACCCCAAAGTACTTCAACACCAATTTGACCTCATGCTAGAGGGGAAGCCTCAGCCCCGCCTCGAAGTGCGAGATCGGGAAAGCCAGCTCGTTGGGATAGAAGGTGTTGATGCACTCGCCCACCTTGGGCGGGCGAGACGGGTAGCTATCAGAGAGGTACTCGCGGGCGAAGCGAGCGTGGTCTTCCTCCGGCAGTCTGCCGAGAGGGAAGTCATGGTCCACGAAACGCTTCCCGCAGCGGCTGCGTCCCTCGCCCTCTTCAGTCTTCTTCTTTCCCATGATTAGCGAGAAAGCGGCAAAAGAAAGAGTGGATGGCCCAGAGAGAGACACGAGATGACGAAGGGAAAACGGGAGCCGAGATCCAAAGAACAGCTTAGAATAGTGAGGGGCAGTGGTAGTGGTTGAAGGTATTTATAAGGGGTAGGGAAAAGGGAGGGAAAATAAGGCGTCGGGAAATGAGAGGACATCCCGACGCCTCGTTCTTTCCCCCTCTCTCTCTCTTATCTCACTCTCCCTCTCTCACTCTCTCTAGAACTCAAGTGGCGGAGGCGCCGCAGAAATCCTTTCGAGGCAAGCCATCATTGCAGGATTAATAAAATAAAGTAATATCTAATCATGGCAATAATGAAAAGACGGCATGATACGACCCTTGCGTGACCAAAAGTCAAAAAATAAATCATCCCGCAGAAGGGGACGTCTCGCCCGAATAAGTTTATACAACATATCAGTAATAAAAACAGCGACATTAATAAAAACGAGATCCATAGAAGGCGAGACGGGACTGGGACAGTTTAGTTCCGCACCCACTGCCAGCGGCCATCTTTACCTCCCGCGCATGGCGGGCGGCCAGGAAGATAAAAGGCGCGAGCGGCGATCACGCCGCGGCGCGCGAGACGGAGATGTTCATCCGTCTCGTTCAGTATGGCCTGGGGGTCGGTCCCGTCTAGCACCACGTCCGCTTCCACCATTGCGGAAAGGCGGTGGTGATCTGCTTCAATCCACTCCATGCGCCGGTCGGAGGCTTGCTTCTCGAGCTCCATCTCGCGGATTATGTGTGTATATTTGCGGAACATCCGGGCAGTCCTCCGTTTCAATTCCAGAGGGTCCATGGGATCACCCAGGTAGTCCTCGATCTCGCCCGGATGAGGAAGAGGCGAGAGGGGGGGAGACGCGGGAGCTTCCTCAGTATCAGAATCAAAGTGGATGCCTGCAAGGGTAGCGGAAGATCACAAGCAAGAGTGAGCCCGCGCAAGCCGAATAAAGGAAGGCGAATTGTAACGCCCCGAAACTCAAAGGAGCGAAGTGGGGACGTTTTGGGCCAGTTTTGGATTCTGGCTGAAGGCACACGGCCTGGGACACGGGCGTGTCCCAGGGCATGTCAAGCGTGTGTCGACACTTAGCCGCGAAGTCGTCGAGTTATTCTCGACGATTCGTCGAGAATGGGCACACGGCCTGCGACACGGGCGTGTCGCAGGGCGTGTCGACCCGTGTCGACAATTAGCCGTGAAATCGTCGAGTTATTCTCGACGATTCGTCGAGAATGGGCACACGGCCTGCGACACGGCGTGTCGCAGGGCGTGTCGACCCGTGTCGACGATCGTCAAGGTGAAATCGTCGAGATTCGCTCGACGATCGTCGAGACAAGGCACACGGCCTAGGACACGGGCGTGTCCAAGGCCGTGTCATCCAGTCGTCGTTCTCCCCTCGATGAAATGTCCCGTGTACACGGCCTGGGGGCCCAGGCGTGTCAATGTGACACGGGCAAGGACACGGGCGTGTCCTAGAACCGTGCAGTGCTCGGGTTGGAAACGGGGGAAAAATCATGGGGTACACGGCCGGATACACGGCCGTGTCAGCTGGAACACGGGCGTGTCAGCTCGAACACGGGCGTGTTCGATACCCGTGTGCGTGTTCAGAAGATTCGATTTTGACGGCGAATGCGGCACACGGCCCTGGACACGGGCGTGTGCCAGGCCGTGTTCGGCCCAGATTGGGCATTTCAGCCCCGAATCAAAGCCGCTCGTTTTCTTAGGTTGAGATCCGACGGCTGGGGATGGTTCCTGAGAGTATATACTCGGGTTTGACTTAGAAAAATCCACACTTTTCACCCTTTATCATCTCTCCAAACCCTTGGAGAAAGAGGAAAGCCATTGGAGGAAGAGGAGCTAGATCCGCCATTGTAGGAGCTTCGGAGCTCCGAATCGCAAGCCGACTCCGGATCCACGGAGGCAACGCAAGTGCGGTGATTTCTATTCGATTACTTTTCGATGGCGCCAAAGAGGAACGCAAGGGTAACGATCCTCATCTTGAGCACTAAAAGCTCTCTTTCTTAGCATCTTTCTTAGCATAGGAATCCCGCTCTCGCGAGTTTGCGAAGAGTTGGAGGCGTTCCTTCGGGTAGATATGTAAAGTCCCCGTTGTTTAGAGTCCGTATGCGAGAACGGACATAGGCATTTTGGTTGAAGCCTACCCGGACATGTTAGTCCGGATCGGTGATGTTGCATTGCATAAGGCCGGAGAAGACTCCGTGCTATTGGTTGTTTTCGGGTTTTCTACGCGGTAGATTGCAGCAGGGAGCCTTGGGGACTAACCCAAAGGTGCACCCGGAAAACTGGGCGGATACGAGATCTTGCCAACTTGGAGGCCTGAGAGCCAACTCGAACATAACTGAGTTATGTGACTTGCGGTAGAATGGGACTCGGTGAAAGTTTGACCCGCGCAAATGGCTTAAATTGTCGTTGCGAAGTGAGCACGGGTTAGATGGAGCCGTACCCGCTTTATGTCGTCCGGTTAGAGCGACCTAAGGTTACATGGACTCGCCGTTGGCATAAATGGGGGTCTTCGGTGGTCAATGGCTTAAATTGACGTGACCAATACCATGAAGACAAATTGCTCATAGGTTTGGCCGTCTTAATGGCGGCGGTGAGTCCGGAATGTTAATGGCTTTAATTGACGTAACATCGACCGGTTCACCGAGAATGTGCCCTGAGTGCACGGGGCGTGTGGCCTTTCGAGCCACCGTCTGTGATGTTGTGACTATGGTTTTCTATTACTTGCTTATGCTAAAGAAATGCAGGGAAGGAGCATCGCCGCCCCGAGTTGGGGGCGGGATCGTTATAATTTGGTCAGCATTGCTGACCGTTATCTTGTTTTGCCACCGTGCGGTGGATTGTTGTTGCTTGCAGGTGCAGCTGGACCAAGCGGTCAATAGCGGGCTAAAGCCCTTTTTGCGAAGCTGGCCCTCGAAGGCCCAAGTAGAAGTGTTTACTGCTTTATTCATGTGTGACCGGCCTGCGTGCCGTGGTTTGTAAAACATGTAATTTTCAAGTGAAACACTTTGTAAGGCCTTAAGGCTGATTTTGGGTATTTTGTATACATTCCTAATTATTGTATTAGTGGACATTCATGCTCCTATGCTGGGTTCTTGTTTACAACTTATATAAACTGTTTCCGCTAGAATGCTCTGTGTAGGACGTTGAGATTGGTTGGATGGTTTCCATAAGTAACCACCCGGTCTGTCTGTGGTATATGGCGTCGGGCCCCGGCCGGACCTACTGCTATATGCTATGCGACGGATAGGGGGTGTTACAATTTGGTATCAGACTACTGGTTTTGGTCCGGCTTGAATTGAATTCGTGGGCGAATTCTTTTTAAGGGGTGGTGAGCACGTTGTGTGCGTCATCGTTATAACAGTAAAAAGAACCCATGAATGTCCACTTAGGAATGAAAATACTCGTGTTTGAGGAACCTGCGTGTTCCTATAATTGCTGTTCGCAATTTTATTTGGTCGCTTAACGGTGTTTGTACCACTATAGGTGACCGGAAGCGGTGCTGGACAGCCTGAATGTCCGGTTTCTGAGGAGCATAGTGCACTCGGTGAAGTGTTTGAGCCTCCTCCATCATATGAAACCGTTAGAAGGATTGTAGAAGCGGTGTTCGCTGTGACAGGTGCACAGCTAGGAGGAAATGTACAACCCTGTGCCCCTGCTGTGGCTTCAACGCCGGTGGGCGCGATGCAGCAGATGACCTTTGGTAGACCATTGGGGCAGCAGCTGGATATGAACTTAGTGCAGGGAGCGCACACGGTTGAGGAATATTTGCCAGCTTTTCTTATGATAAGTCGCTACCCATGCTTTGAGTCGGATAATGAGCAAGCTACAGTCGATAGATTCTATAATGGCCTACGCGCCGAGTTACGAGTCCTACTGCTAGGACCAAAGTTATTGGGATTCCGAGCCTTAGTGGAATCAGCTAGATCATTGGAGGCAGAGTTGAAGAAGACCCTCCCGATGCCAGCGACCATGGTATCGAACTATACAAACCCCATAAGAGCTGCATCCAGCAGAATGCTGGAGAAAGGGGTTATGAAATCGACTAGTAAAGCTACTTACACTTGTTATACTTGTGGAAAGAAAGGGCACTTTGCCCGAGACTGTTGGAATGGTGCTCGGAAGGGGAAGAAACCCATGTCAGGAGCAGTCAAGGATGTCAGTGCGAAGGAAACGGCATTCAAAGTGCCGAACACCTCAAAGTCGGCATATCGAAAATGGTATAAGAAGCATAGGACTTCGGGTTCAGCTCCTTCTGGTACTTCTGGGGCGACTACGGGTCAGACCCCGGGCACATGTTACAACTGTGGGGAGCCGGGGCATTATGCTCGTGATTGCCTAAAGCCCTGGAGAAAGCCCGTCGTCATGACGACAGGTACGGTTTAAAGATAGTTTTGCTTTAAATACTTGTTATGCATATTAGCTTAGGACTACTGTGCTAAGCTTTGTTGCAACTTTACTTTATCTGCGAGAGCACCGTTCGTTTAGGGAGCTTCGCGTTCCTTTATGAGGAATTTTTATTGAGCCTTGGAGTATCTCCTTCGAGGGAAAGAGATAAATTGGATACGTTATAGTCCAATGGTGCTCATTCGGCGAGGGTAGAATTCGTTGCTCTTAGTTTGTGGTTTGGGAATTAGGAGTACGATCTGCAAGCGTCGTTACTTCCGTTGGTGGAGTTTGACGTTATATTTGTCATGTACTGGCTCTCGGAGCAGCAGGCCCATATAGATTGCGGTAGCAAGGAAGTCAAGCTGGGAGCAAGTCGTGAGACGACTTTTACGGGATTAAAGGGGGTCGAGCAAGACGTTGACGTCTGCTCTTCAGGTGGTGAAGGCGGTTCGTGCTGGAGCAGAACTGTTCTGTACACTAGTGGAGGTTGTAAAGCCGAAGCCCGCGTTGGATTGTATTTCAGCGGTATCGGAATACCCTGATCTGTTCCCCGCAGATCTTTCTGGAGCCCGCCTCAGCGGGAGATAGACTTTAAGAGCGAGCTAGTGCCAGGTGCAAAGCCTGTGTCACGATCTCCGTATCGGCTAACGCCTAAGGTAATGGCGGAGCTGAAAGCTCAACTGCAAGAGTTGTTGGAGCAAGGGTATGCGCGTCCAAGTCCTTCGCCTTGGAGCGCACCGACCCTCTTTATTAAGAAGAAGGATGAAAGTTTGAGGCTGCGTATTAATTATCGGAAGGTCATCAAGTTGACGGAGTAGAGCTAGTACCCAACCCCAAGGATCGATGATCTTTGTGATCAGTTGGTAGGGTCAACGGCGTACTCTAAATAGATAAGGGAGAGTGATATCCCTAAGATAACGTTCAGTACAGGACACGGGCGCTACAAGGTTACGGTCATGCCGTTTGGGCTGACTAATGCGCCGTCAGTATTCATGGATTTGATGAACAGGACGTTCAGAGAGTACTTGGACCATTTCGTGATCGTCTTCATCGATGATATTTTGGTGTTGGTGACGCTAAGGATAAATCAGTTGTATGCCAAGTTCTCGAAGTGCGGGTTTTGGCTATCCTCAGTGGCGTTCCTCGGGCATATAGTGAGTGGAGAGGGTATTGCGGTGGATCCGGCAAAGATTGTTGCGATACGAGAGTGGCCTGAGCGGGCTACGGTAGCGGAAGTCCGGAGTTTGCAGGAGCTTGCCGGCTACTATAGGCTCTTCGTGGAGAACTTCTCGCGGATACCGTTACCTCTCACTACTTTGACGAGGAAGGAGCAGAAGTTCTTTTGGACGTCGGAGTGCGCGCGAGCTTTTGCGGAGTTATAATGTCGGTTGACTACGACGCCTGTGCTGACATCGCCAAGTGGAACCGAAGGCAATGAGATTTTTAATGATGCGTAGGACAGCGGTTGGGGTTGCGTGCTACCGCAACACGGAAAAGTAATAGCGTATGGCCGTGAGTTTTGCCTTGAAGCTATGAAGGCATAATTGTATACGGTGTGAAAGTGGATCTCTACGCCGGTCACAAGAGCGTGAAGCATCTGATTGATCAGAAGGATCTGAATATACGACAGCGTAGATGGATGGAGTTTATGGGAGACTATACATTCAAGATCCACTACGTGCCTGGCAAAGGGAATGCGGTTGCGGACGCGTTGAGTCGCCGAGCCCCAGCTCAAGCGAATTGGCTATCAGTGCATGATGAGCGGTTGGTGCAGGAGCTGGAGGCGTTGGAGATTGTTTGTGTGGATAGACAATCTAGTGCTGAAGCAGTGCTGAATTGGACTGAAGTCCAATATGACCTGGCTGATCTGATTCGGCAGGCTTTGGATATGGATGCTCATATGAAGCAGTTCATGATAGAGGCTTTGGATGAGTCAAATTCCCAATTCGTTGTAGAGGACGGATTGCTGTGGAAAGACGGTCATTTGTGCGTCCCAAGTGTGGGCAATTTACGGGTGGAGTTGTTGTACGAGGCGCACCATACCAAGTACTCGATTCACCCGGGGAGCACGAAGATGTACCGCGACGTTAAGAAACTGTTTTGGTGGCCGGGTTTGAAAAAGGATGTGGCGCTATACCTAGCGAAGTGCCAAACCTGCGCCTTAGTAAAGGCGGAGTGCCAAAAGCCGGGAGGATCTCTTAAGTTCTTGCCTATTCCGGAGTGGAAATTCGACGACATATCTATGGACTTTGTGCACGGTTTGCCAAGGTCGCAAAAGGGGAACGACGCCATTTGGGTGGTCGTGGATCGATTAACGAAGGTGTCGCATTTTATTCCGCATAGGAAGGACGATCCGGTGGAGAAGCTGGCGAAGCTTTATGTGGATAATATAGTGCGGCTTCATGGTGTGCCCCGCAGCATCGTGAGTGACCGAGAGGGGCGGTTCACGTCCAATGATTGGAGGCTGGTGCAGCAAATGTTGGGAACAAAGCTGAAGCTTAGCACAGCCTTCCATCCGCAAACGGATGGGCAGACCGAGAGGGTTAATAGAACCATGGAAGACATGCTCCGCATGTGTGTCTTGGATTTTGGAAAGCAATGGGAAGACCACTTTTATTTGGTGATGTTCGCATACAATAACAGCTACCAAACGAGTATTCAGATGGCGCCCTTTGAGGCGTAGGAAATGTCGCACGCCGTTGTCTTGGTAAGAAACGGGTGAGCCAAAGTTGTATAAGTGATCGGAAGTGGAGGATGCTACTTCTTTGGTGAGTACGATTCGGGAGAGGTTGTTTATCGCTCAGGGCCGGCAAGCAAAATACTATAATGCCAAGCACAGGAACGTGGAGTTCGCTGTAGGTGATTATGTGTACCTAAAGATCAAGCCGTTCAAGGGTGTCTCGCGGGTGCGACGATTGACAAAGCTAAGCCCGAGGTACCTTGGACCGTTCGAGGTTCTGGAGCGAGTAGGAGAAGCGGCCTATAGGTTGAAGCTTTCGGTGGAGCTAAGTGGTTTACACGATGTGTTCCACATTTCGGTGCTTCGGAAGGCGGTGCAAGAGCCTACGCAAGTGATCGCGGTCGATCAAGTGCCGGTAGATAGTGGGCTAACGACAAAGGTCAAGCCCGTGCGGGTTGAGGACTCGGAGGTCAAGCGGCTACGCAATAAAGAGATCAGGATGGTCAAGGTCCGATGGGACAATTGCGGTCGTGAGGAGCTCTCCTGGGAGCGAGAGCAGACTATGCTTGACGAGTATCCGGAGTTGTTCCGCTCAGGTACAAATGTTGTTTTTGTATATTTTTCCCTTTATGTAATTTCGTGGGCGAAATTCTTTTAAGAGGGGTAGAGTTGTAACGCCCCGAAACTCAAAGGAGCGAAGTGGGGACGTTTTGGGCCAGTTTTGGATTCTGGCTGAAGGCACACGGCCTGGGACACGGGCGTGTCCCAGGGCGTGTCAAGCGTGTGTCGACACTTAGCCGCGAAGTCGTCGAGTTATTCTCGACGATTCGTCGAGAATGGGCACACGGCCTGCGACACGGGCGTGTCGCAGGGCGTGTCGACCCGTGTCGACACTTAGCCGTGAAATCGTCGAGTTATTCTCGACGATTCGTCGAGAATGGGCACACGGCCTGCGACACGGGCGTGTCGCAGGGCGTGTCGACCCGTGTCGACGATCGTCAAGGTGAAATCGTCGAGATTCGCTCGACGATCGTCGAGACAAGGCACACGGCCTAGGACACGGGCGTGTCCAAGGCCGTGTCATCCAGTCGTCGTTCTCCCCTCGACGAAATGTCCCGTGTACACGGCCTGGGGGCCCAGGCGTGTCAATGTGACACGGGCAAGGACACGGACGTGTCCTAGAACCCGTGCAGTGCTCGGGTTGGAAACGGGGGAAAAATCATGGGGTACACGGCCGGATACACGGCCGTGTCAGCTGGAACACGGGCGTGTCAGCTCGAACACGGGCGTGTTCGATACCCGTGTGCGTGTTCAGAAGATTCGATTTTGACGGCGAATGCGGCACACGGCCCTGGACACGGGCGTGTGCCAGGCCGTGTTCGGCCCAGATTGGGCATTTCAGCCCCGAATCAAAGCCGCTCGTTTTCTTAGGTTGAGATCCGACGGCTGGGGATGGTTCCTGAGAGTATATACTCGGGTTTGACTTAGAAAAATCCACACTTTTCACCCTTTATCATCTCTCCAAACCCTTGGAGAAAGAGGAAAGCCATTGGAGGAAGAGGAGCTAGATCCGCCATTGTAGGAGCTTCGGAGCTCCGAATCGCAAGCCGACTCCGGATCCACGGAGGCAACGCAAGTGCGGTGATTTCTATCCGATTACTTTTCGATGGCGCCAAAGAGGAACGCAAGGGTAACGATCCTCATCTTGAGCACTAAAAGCTCTCTTTCTTAGCATCTTTCTTAGCATAGGAAGCCCGCTCTCGCGAGTTTGCGAAGAGTTGGAGGCGTTCCTTCGGGTAGATATGTAAAGTCCCCGTTGTTTAGAGTCCGTATGCGAGAACGGACATAGGCATTTTGGTTGAAGCCTACCCGGACATGTTAGTCCGGATCGGTGATGTTGCATTGCATAAGGCCGGAGAAGACTCCGTGCTATTGGTTGTTTTCGGGTTTTCTACGCGGTAGATTGCAGCAGGGAGCCTTGGGGACTAACCCAAAGGTGCACCCGGAAAACTGGGCGGATACGAGATCTTGCCAACTTGGAGGCCTGAGAGCCAACTCGAACATAACTGAGTTATGTGACTTGCGGTAGAATGGGACTCGGTGAAAGTTTGACCCGCGCAAATGGCTTAAATTGTCGTTGCGAAGTGAGCACGGGTTAGATGGAGTCGTACCCGCTTTATGTCGTCCGGTTAGAGCGACCTAAGGTTACATGGGACTCGCCGTTGGCATAAATGGGGGTCTTCGGTGGTCAATGGCTTAAATTGACGTGACCAATACCATGAAGACAAATTGCTCATAGGTTTGGCCGTCTTAATGGCGGCGGTGAGTCCGGAATGTTAATGGCTTTAATTGACGTAACATCGACCGGTTCACCGAGAATGTGCCCTGAGTGCACGGGGCGTGTGGCCTTTCGAGCCACCGTCTGTGATGTTGTGACTATGGTTTTCTATTACTTGCTTATGCTAAGGAAATGCAGGGAAGGAGCATCGCCGCCCCGAGTTGGGGGCGGGATCGTTATAATTTGGTCAGCATTGCTGACCGTTATCTTGTTTTGCCACCGTGCGGTGGATTGTTGTTGCTTGCAGGTGCAGCTGGACCAAGCGGTCAATAGCGGGCTAAAGCCCTTTTTGCGAAGCTGGCCCTCGAAGGCCCAAGTAGAAGTGTTTACTGTTTTATTCATGTGTGACCGGCCTGCGTGCCGTGGTTTGTAAAACATGTAATTTTCAAGTGAAACACTTTGTAAGGCCTTAAGGCTGATTTTGGGTATTTTGTATACATTCCTAATTATTGTATTAGTGGACATTCATGCTCCTATGCTGGGTTCTTGTTTACAACTTATATAAACTGTTTCCGCTAGAATGCTCTGTGTAGGACGTTGAGATTGGTTGGATGGTTTCCATAAGTAACCACCCGGTCTGTCTGTGGTATATGGCGTCGGGCCCCGGCCGGACCTACTGCTATATGCTATGCGACGGATAGGGGGTGTTACACGAATCAACCGAGAGGCGAGAAGGGAAGAAATCTTACTTGGGATTCGAGGGTTCCCCACAACTCGCGAGAGGTTCTCTCTCCGCGAGGGAGGTGGAGAGGCCACTTTGGGCGAGTCTGTGCGCTGAGGAACTTGGCTTACATTATCAGGGGAATTGGCAGACACCGGCGAATCAGCGAAACTTCCCTGAAAAAGCATAGTCAGACATGCGAAACCAGAGAAAGGAAAGATAATGTGATCACCTGCCTCCCCCCTGAGGAAGAGAATGGGTTGTCTATCGGAGCGGCAGAAGAAGTTGCGCCCGCCGAGAGAGGAGCGCAGACAGCTTTCGCTTTCTTTGTGCGAGAGGGCGGAGAGGCTGCGGGGGGAGTGCGCCCCAGATCTGGAAAAAGGGCATCCGTGCTGGCTTTGTTTCGCCTTCGCACAACCGCAAGACGCTCGCGGAAACTTTGACTATGAGACATTCCGAAAGAAGAGAGGATGAAGGCAAAAGGGTTCCAAATGAAGACTTTCTCCTCATATTTATAGGCAATATGAGGGGGGGAGGGGCCCACCCAAGAGTCTCATAAAGGAATCCTAGCATCGCGAGCCACGGTTGGACTGTCGTTCCGAGGTTAGGGCAACCTCGAAAAGAGCGGGGATTGTGTACAACCTTGGGCTCGCGAGTGACCCAACAAGCGAGGAAGGAGGACTGGCGAGATGGGGGGGCCTACCCGTAAGAGGCGAGAGGAAGGGGAAGCCCATAAGTTAAGGCGAGACCTAGCTAGGCGAGATCTCGCTAGGCGAGACCTCCTGGCATAGGCGAGATGGCCCCTCAGGCGAAACCTCCCTAGGCTTGACGGGTCCCTCCCCACTCGCCACATGAAAAAAGAGATGTCTTTACCTTTTTACCCACAAGGGGGATTTTACCTTTGTGCCCCGGATAGTTTTACATTTTTACCCCAGGAGGCCTGCATATAGCTCTCCAGAACAGCGGGGTTTGGCTGTTGGCAGACCCAGTCCAGGGTGTTTTGGTCATTTGAGGTTGTTGTAGAAGTGATATTTGCAGATCAGATTCAGAGGCCTATAAATAGACCGATAAGGTGCCTGAGAAAGGGGTTGAATCTTTCCACTATTTTCCTCGCAGGCACCTAGCTCAGTACTGGCTAGGGAGGGGAAGACTCTCAGTTCTTCCGGGTACGAGGCGGGACCTCCAAGCTGAGTCCCCTCGGTCTGTTTTCAGGTCGCTGACTCTCGTCAGGACGGTAGCGCAAGGAGAGTACGTGTGGGCTGCATCCTGTTTCGAACTCTAGGAGGGACTAGAAAGCTGGTTCCAACACAAGCCATCCTCCTCACAATCCAAGGATGATTACTATTAGAAAAATAAATCCTCTAGGAAGGACAGGTATAGCTCTAAACCTAGTAAATTATCTTCAACTAAGATTGTTTGTTATTGCTGCAACAGGCCTGGTCATGTGGTAGCTGATTGTCCTGACAAAAGGAAAGAATATAATGATAAGAAGAAACTAAGAAACAAGGGCAAGAAGGAGAAATCCTTTGTTGCAAAGAAGCAAAAAAGCGCATCATCAGATTCTGAGGCTGAAGCTGAAGCTGAAGCATACATAGGACTGTTGGAAACTAAAGAGGATGCAGAAGAGGCTGAGTTCTTGAAATTGCTGGACTCAGTAAATGGGATTGAAGAACATTGTTGTAAAGGGCTGATGGCCTTGACAGAAGAAGATCAGTGTCAGGATCAGCCTGGACCTAGTAAGGTAAACAATTCTTCAGTAGTTTCTGATTACTATACTGGTTCAGAATCAGAAGCATCTGCATGAAGAGATGTGGATGAATCTGAATCTGAAGGAGATGTTCACCAACTTATTGATGAATATGGTGATCTGCTGCAAGCACTTAAGAAGAGCAGAATCCTTAATAAAGCACAGGCCAAGGAAATTGCTGCTCTTAAGCTAGCTGCATTAGATTTAGAAAAACTACTGGATCTAAAGATGAATGAAGTAGCCAAACTGAAAAATATAACTATTATTCAGATGGGTACTATTACATTCAAGAATGATCAAATCAAAAGTTTGGAAGTCAAACTTCAGAAGGAAAAAGATCCGGTGGCTAAATTTTCTATGCCAAAATCAGTCTTACCTTTAATTGATGACTTTATTCCCAAAAAGGGTAAGATCGTATTGGGCTTTGAGGGAAATGCAAGGGCTGCCAATTCCAAAAGAAAAGGCAAAGCCCTAGTACAGCCTCTAGCCTTCAAACCCCCCATTTCCTTCAGAAAAGTGTGGCAGCCAACTAATAGATATGATCATGATATCATACATGGTTATGGTAAGCCTGATATTCTGAATGACAAGGGTAGCTCCAGCTCTCAAGAAAAGAACCACTGTACCAACAGTATTAAGAATAGCTGACAGCAATGCTGTTTAAACTGTACCTAAAAAGAGACATAATAGATATGATTGTTGGTGCTGTGGTAAGATATGGCATTATGTCATGGATTGCTGGCACAACACCAGTATCAGGAAGAATGCCAGCTTACCTGTGAGGAAGGCTGCTGGTAAGAATATCAAGTTTCAATCTAACTTGAACATAGAACCCAATAAACATTGGGGTTCTAAGGTAAATTAATTTTATTTGCTGCAGGTGTGTCCAAGTTGTCATACCCCTATATGGTACTTGGACAGTGGATGTTCCAGGCACATGACTGGAACAAGAAGAATGTTAAAGGACTATACTCCCATAGAGAATGGACCCAAAGTGATCTTTAGTGGATCAGAAAAAGGGGTCATAAACAGGTTTGGTAACATTTCTTCTAGTTCTATAACAATCACTCAAGAGGCTTATGTAAAAGGTTCTAAACATAACTTGATAAGCATAAGTCAGCTGAGTGATCTTGGGTATGACACTTCATTTATTAAGAATGGGTGTCAGATCAAAAGGACAAGTGATCAGAAGGTGATCTTGTGTGGTTATAGAAAAGGGAATGTTTATTATTTAAATTTTGATTATGAAAACATGAACTCTCTTGTATGTTTTGTTGCAGATGAGAAAGCATCTCAGTGTGTCCAATGGCACAAGAGGCTAGCTCATCTAAACTATAAGACTATAGGCCAGCTCTATAGTTTAGAGTTAGTGAGGAATGGTCCTCAATTTAAGTGCATAAAAGAGGGTATATGTTCAGCTTGTCAAAAATTCAAGCAGACCAAATCCTCTTTTCACAGTCTTGATACCAAAGACTCTGTGAGGTGTTTGTACGTCTTGCATATGGATCTATTTGGTCTTATGCTAGTTCATAGTCTAGGTAGGAAAGTCTATACTTTTGTGGTAGTATATGACTATTCTATATTTACATGGGTTTTCTTTTTGAGGAAGAAATCTGAAACCCCTACTGTATTTCATAACTTTGTTAAACAAATTCAGAATGAATTTAACAATTCAGTGGTCAAAATCAGAAGTGACCATGGAACTGAATTTCAGTCTGAGTGTATGACAAGGTTTTGTGAAGAACTAGGGATTCATCAGGAATTCTCCTCACCTACAACAACTCAGCAAAATGGAATTGCTGAAAGAAAGAATAGAACTCTTATTGAGGCTGGTAGAACTCTACTAAGTGACACTTCACTCCCAGAATATTTCTGGGCTGAGGCAGTAAATACTGCTTGTCATGTTCTCAATAGAGAATCTATAACTAAGAACCACAAAAAGACTCCCTATGAGATTTTGAAGGGCAGAAAACCAAACATATTCTACTTTAGGATCTTTGGTAGCAGGTGTTATATGCTTAACACTGGCAAGTCTCACCTAACTAAGTTTGCTGCCAAATCCCAAGATGGGATATTTGTTGGGTACAACAATAACAGTAAGGCATATAGGGTCTACAACTTGACTATACAACTTGTAGAAGAATCTGTTCATGTAGTGTTTGAGTTGTCTGACAATCCTTGTAGCTCAACAGGTTTAAAAGAAAAGTTGGACATGTTGATCATTAATGAAGACCAAATTGCAAGGTAGGATGTGGAAAATGATGGTTGTTGTCCAAGGGGAGTACAAGGTTCACAAGCTGACATTGAAGACAATGATGTTCAGCATGGTGGAGAAATTGAAGAAGTTCAAATTGCTAATAGAATGCCTCAAGCAATAAGGAATCTAAAGGATCATCCAGCACACCAAATCATTGGTGATCCCAGACATGGTGTGAAAACCAGAAGCAAACACATGAACACAGTGCTTTGCTCAAGTTTCCTGTCACAGTTGGAGCCAAAAAGATTTGAAGAAGCCATTCAAGACTCCAATTGGATTGATGCAATGCAGGAGGAGCTGAATCAATTCAGAAGGTGTAAAGTATGAGAGCTGCTTCCAAAACCAAAGGATCATAACATTATTGAGACAAAGTGGATCTACAAGAACAAACTAGATGAAAATGGCATCATAGTGAAAACCAAAGCAAGACTGGTTGCCAAAGGGTATAGACAGGAAGGGGGCATTGAATTTGATCAGACATTTGACCCAGTGGCAAGGTTAGAAGCAATAAGGCTATTCCTTGCCTTTGCTGCTTTCCAAGGTTTCAAAGTATACCAAATGGATGTCAGGTCAGCTTTCCTAAATGGTAATTTGAAAGAAGAAGTCTATGTTCAACAGCCCTCAGGTTTTGTTGATCCACTTTATCCTGATTATGTTTATAGACTTAAGAAATCCTTATATGGTTTGAAACAAGCCCCTAGGGCTTGGTATGAAACACTGTCTACTTTGCTTATTGAAAATAAATTTTCAAGGGGGAAAATAGACAAGACTCTATTCCTTAGGGAGTAAAAGGGCAAGATGATCCTAGTACAGATTTATGTTGATGACATAATCTTTGGATCTATAGAAAACAACCTTTGTAGGAAGTTTGTAAAACTTATGCAAGGGAAGTTTGAGATGAATAGTATGGGTGAGCTCAAATTCTTCTAGGGACTCCAAGTAAGACAGACTGATGATGGCTTGTCCATATCACAGTCTAAGTTCACTAAGGAGTTAATTAAGAAATATGGTATGGAGTCATCCACCACCATGAGAACTCCAATATGGACAAGTATGCCTTTAGGCAAAGATGATGCAGGAAAACCTATAAATGAGTCTTTGTATAGAGGGATAATTGGCTCCCTCTTATACTTAACTGTCAGTAGACCAGACATTATGTATGCTAAATGTGTCTGTGCTAGGTACCAGGCAAGCCCTAAAGAATCTCATTATACTGCAGTTAGAAGAATATTGAGATATCTTAAGGGCACACCTAATCTTGGTCTTTGGTACCCTAAGAATAAAGACTTTCTACTGACTAGTTTTTCAGATGCAGACTTTGTAGGTTGCAAAGAAGATAGAAAGAGCACCATTGGCACATGTCAGTTTCTAGGTGGTAGACTGGTGTCATGGAACAGTAAGAAGCAGACTAGTGTGGCAATTTCCACTACAGAGTCTGAGTATATTGCTGCAGGCAGCTGTTGTGCTCAACTTTTATGGATTCAACATCAACTTGAAGACTATGGTCTCAAGGTAAGTAGAACTCCCCTATTTTGTGATTCTACAAGTGTTATTTCTATTGCTAAAAATCATGTATCATATAGCAGAACAAAGCATAAAGAAATTAGATTTCACTTCATTAGAGAGCATGTTGAAAAAGAAGATATTTGTTTGGAATTTGTCACCACAAATAATCAAATTGCTGACATGTTTACTAAACCACTAGATGAAACTAAATTCAATTATTTCAAAATTGAATTAGGCATGTTAAACCTAGAGTAACTTGGTAAATCTAGATAAGTAATTCAATGTTGACATATAATAGTTTGTGTCAACACTTAAGGTAAGTTGTGTCGACACAACAAAATAGTGCTAAGATAGTGGTGTCGACACTCAGAGTTGGTGTCGACTCATATAAGTTCTATCATTTAGATAGTTGTGTCGACACATACAGAAGTTTGTGTCGACACACATATATTAGAATCGACTATTAAGAAGCATGTGTCGACACATCGCAAACTGTGTCGACACATAGTGTTGTCTGACTCTGTCGATACATTAGAAGTCTGTGTCGACACAATCTCAACAGTGTCGACACATTAAGTATCTATTACCCCGCCTTTTGACCTTCTATGTTGACAAACATATAAATAGGTCACAGAACAACTTTGTCGACTACGCTCTCAATATTTTTGAGACCAAATCCTTAAGTCGGCAAACCTTCATCTCTCTTCTCCTCAAATTTCTCATCACAATGGCGCCAAAGTTGAAAACCAACATCAACGAAGGCTATGAGTTAGTTCGCAATGCTTTTGAGAGTGCATCGACTGAGATTAGAGATGTGATAACCCTAATCCAAGAAAATGGTTTAGAATATCTAGTTTCAGAACCTACCAAGATCTGGAAGACGGAGATTCTTGAATTCTATACAAAAGCAACCCTGGATTCAACTGGATTGAAGATTAGGTCATCAATTCAAGGAATCAAGGTGAAACTTACCCAAAAGCGTTTGAGGAAGACACTCCAATTGCCCAGGACTCAGGAAGATGATGAAGTCACATCTTCAATGACAAAAGAAGCTCTTCAATGGTGTGGTCTGGATCCCACCACTAAGATTGAATCATCAATGTAGAGGAAGGGGATGAACTCACAAGGAAAGTTTCTCTCAGAGATTATGGGAAAAGTAATTCTCTGCAAACCAGGAGGACATGATAGGATCTCAGCCTATATATTCAGCTTGATGACCAGAATTATTTTCAGAATAAAAACTAACTAGTCTGCAGTAATTTTTGACAAGATCAAAGAAAGCCTGAAGAAACCTAATCAAGGTAGAATACTGAGTCTGTATCTGGTAATATATATTCCTAAAGTGCTAAACCACACAACTGGATCTAGAATAAATCACATGAGAAGAATGGATATGAAAATACTATCAAGGTGGGAAAGAGTTTTGACAAAAGATGGTTCTACACCACAAAAACAACCACCACTGCAAAAGAAAAAGACAACCCCCAGAAAGCCTGAATCTTCTATTGATTCAGAAGAACAAGTAATCTTCAGTTCAGATGAAGAGCAACAAGAATCTACAAGGAAATCATCTGCTACTAAGAATGTTGATGATAGTCAGATCCAGGGGGAGCATATCCCAGAAAGCACCATCCAACTGGATCAAGTACAGGATGTGCCTCCTCTAGGGGAGCCAATGAGCTGTCACCAGCTCAACAAGAGGTTTTGCCTCCAGAAAGTGCTCCTGAGAAAGAGCAAGTTGCATTAGAGAGTGAAACAACCACTCAAACAATTCTTGAGGTAATAAATGATATTAATCAAACTATACTAGATACTGAGCCAGATACACTAACTGTGCTTCTAACTGATGTTGAACAGACACACCATAACAACATCCCTGCACAGGATGCATCAATGGATGATACATCTGCATTAGATAATGCTCCATTAAATGTACAAGATACAGATGTTCCTCCAGTTCAACTACAACAAGAATTTACTCTCGAGGAATTATTTCCTGACTTACAAGAAGTAAGAACTGAGGAAGAAGTGACAAGGACTGAGGGGGAGGAGCAAGGGTCTCAGGGGGAGTTGCCAAGAACTGACAAGGAGTTGCCCTCAAGTCCAAAGGACACAATGAACCTTGAAAGTTCTTTTGAATCTGATGATGAAGAAGCACTAAGAGCAAAGAAGAGAAAACTGATGGTTTACAGGAAGAAAAGCTCAAATTATAAGAAAGATTTACAGACTGCCTCACAACCCTCAGCTCCAACAGTTGATTTTAGTTCACTATTGGTTACTCTTCAAATTAAAATGGATGAGCAAAGGGCAGCCATGGAGAAATATATGGATGAAAGCCATAAGGAACTTCAATTCACTCTGGCTCAAGATATCAAATCAATCAGATTTGAAGTAAACCAGAATAAGAAGGAGATGACAGATTGCTTCCATAAAGGAGGTAATGATGTAGTTTATCTGTCCAAACAGCAACAAGAGGCAAGGACACAGATTGATGATATAGTGGTCAAGCAATGATATGTCCTAGAAAATCAAATTAGGATGAATGATAATCTTACTGAATCACATAATGTGATTGTTACTAAGTTAAAGAATAATGCAACTGCGTTATCTAAGGAAAGGGCTAAAGAGAAGTCAGAGTTTGATAAGAAACTTCAAGAAGATTTAGCCACTTTTTAATCTGCCATTCAAGCCTCTCAGAAGATCATATTTGCTCAGCTATGTAAGTTTAAAGCTTATTATACAGAAGGAACCAATTATCTTGTTAATTAGATTAGGTTCCAAAAAGATGACTTAAGGGATCATATTGAGAGAGAAGCCATAAAGGGGGAGAGGTTGATAGTCAATGCTAGTTCAGAGCATGCTAAATGGATAACAAATGCTATTAGAGCAACCCTGGGATATCCACCCCTATGTGATGATGATAATGCAGCTGAGTCAGGTATACAAGCTGCAGGAATTGAAGGGGGTCAGTAGGAGGTACCTCAAATCATATACCCCCTTCTAATTTTGAAGGAATTCAACAACTTGTTCAATAGATGTATAGCCCTCCAGAGGCTAGTAAGAATGTTATAATTAAGAAAGTGGAAATGTCAGAGGCAACACTGAATAAAGAGCAAGAAGCTCAACTCTCAAAGAAAAGGTTTAGAGAGCAGGTTGAACTAAAGCCTGATTTTGAAAGATGGAGTCCAACCTCCAGAAATATAATACTCACTGTCTGGCAAGCTGTCAAAGACAAAATGCATGATAGAGGCAAGTGGTATTATGAAGTTGAGTGGAACAAATATCTGCAAAGACAAGATGTGATACATCAGTTCAGAAGGGCTCTCAAGACTAGGAAAATACCTGCTACAGCTGTAGAGCCCAGTAAATACTTTCCTAAGCCTTATCACTATTTTGAAAGGCAAAACGTTAAGGCTGAAGAACTTAAGAAGAAGGATCTCAAAGGCAAGATGCCAGCTGAAGATACTGAAGCACCAGTACAAGTAAGGGTCTAGTCTGGAAAAGACATAGTGATCAAGGAGCCTGATCAGCATTAGGGTAGATTGACTAGATTTTATAACATTGTAATCTTCAGTTTTAAACTACATGTAATCTGTTATCAACAAACTTTTGTGAAGTTTAAACAAAATAATGATTCATGCTTGTTATGGTTGTATCATATTCTGTGATGATATTATTTACTTATTTTGTTTATATGTTTCCCTGTCATTGAATGTTTTTATACATTATATTGTTAATTTTATTATAAGTGATGTATATCATTGACTAAGGGTTATGACTTCTCCAAATAGGGAGAGATTGTTAGGTACATTGGAAAAAGTGTAGCAGATTTGGAGAAGCCTCACCTAACTCAATGATATGCATCTAGTTGTATTTGATGTTGTGTTGAGTTATCATGTGCAGGTTAAGTAAATGGAAAGGAAAATTCTCTAAGTACAAGTGTCGACACTTGAGAATGGATGTGTCGACACCAAGGTCCAGATTATGTCGACACCCAGAATTTGTGTCGACACCCAGAATTTGTGTCGACACAGAGAAAATCTGTCGACAACGTTGTGTATACACTAAGGGCCAGATTTTGTCGACATTATCAGGAGCGACACACAGAGAAGCTGTCGACACATTCTAGAATTCTGTCGACAACGACTGTGTCGACACACAGAACTTGTGTCGACACACACCAGAATTCTGTCGACACCAACTTTGTCAAGACAAGGAGTGTTTGTGTCGACACATAGGACTTGTTTCGACACATTCCACAGAAGCTGTGTCGAGAAGTAAAAGTGAAGCTGTGTCGACAACAACAAAACTTATGTCGACACATAGACTATGTGTGTCGACACATATGAAGTATTCACTCGACATTCTCTGCTGCTGAGTCAAAGTCCAATGAAGGCTGAAGTTAATACAACTGGAGAGTTGACAGCTATCATTACTGACATTGCTGTCACATCTGTTAGAGGTGTCAAAAGACTGTTTAAACTGGAACAACCGATTACCATGGATGAAGCCTATATATAGATATACTCTCTCAACAATTACAAAAAAAAGAACAACAACACATACAGAACAGAGAAAAGTTAATCAAGCAAATCAATTATAATCTCTGAAGGATTGAGAATTCAGAAGAAGAGAAAGAAGAAACAGTCAATAGATTGTAGAGAGAGAAAAATAAGAAGGAGAGAAGTTCTCATCCAGTGAAGGCAGATTCTGAACAGTCCGCCCGAAGAATCAAAATTAAGTCTGAAGAAGAATTTAGATTAATTTCTGAAGGAAGCTGATTGAAGATCAACTCCAACATCAAGAAGATCAACCCTACTTTGTTCAGATTCAAGAAGATTTGAATAAAGCTAAGACAGGTTGATCCTTAAGAAATCAGTTCTATCAAGAACTGATCAAGAAGCCTTCAACCAATTCTCTCTCCATCTAGTTGAAGATATCAACATCTTTTCATCAATAATTTTTGTAGGATCTGTAATAGATCTGAGTGTAGGAGATTTACATCTCTGAGTTATAAACCTAAATTATAAAGGCTGAGGTAGGGCTGAGTGCCTGAGGTAGGGGAATATGTTCCCTGAGTTGTAGGCCTGTGAAAGAGGCTGAGGTAGGGCTTTTTCCTGAGTTGTAGGAGTGGGGAGTCACTCTGAGATGTAGGCCTGTGGAAGAGGCTGAGGTAGGGCTTGTGCCTGAGTTGTAGGAGTGTGGATTCTCTCTGAGTTGTAGGAACCAGTCTTGGTTCTGAGCTGTAAGATCTGTGGATCTGAGAAGAAGGAAGGAAGTTAGGCCGAATCTAGTACACTGCTATATAGGCGAAGGGGGAGAGTGGATGTACCCATCATTTGGGGAACCACTATAAATCTGGTGTGCAATCTGTGAATGCTATGTGTATGTGAATGATGTGCTGTGTTTTATGCTAAGTAAATTGCTAAATTAGATTGAATTATCTGCCTAAGTCAGAAAAAGAATTAAACCTATTCACCCCCACTCTAGGTGTTTAGAATATCTTGAAACCAATTCTTTCATACTTGTCCAATTAAGACTTGGTATTTGGACAATGGGTGTTCCAGGCAAATGTCTGGGACAGGATAGTTGCTCTAGGAAGTGCTCCAGGAAAAGCAACAAATTAAGTTTGAGGATGTCAAGAATACTAGAGGAAGCAAGCCATAAGATACTATTGTGCATGTTGATAAAATCCATGACAGCCCTAGGTCAGGACAAGTGTCAAATATTGGCAATAAAGAAGAGGTTGCTGCAGAAGATGAGGCAGATATGACAGATACTGATGATTTTAAGCCCAGAAAAGGATGCTCAGACTGAGGGGGAGCATGATCAGATGGATTTGAAAATTTTGGATCAAGTTGTCAACAGAATAGATGCAAGGAGGACAGGAAGAGCACTTCAGGCTCCTGTCAATTTCGAGGTGGAAGGCTTGTCTCCTGGTGCAGCAAGAAACAAACGAGTGTTGTAATATCAACAACAGAGTCAGAGTATATTTCAGCTGGAAGCTGCCATGCTCAGTTGTTGTGGATCCAGCATCAACTTCAGGACTACAATACTCAGATAAGTAGAACTCCACTATTTTGTAATTCTACTAGTGTAATTTCTATAGCTAGGAATCCTGTCTCCCATAGCAGGACTAAGAATATAGAAATTATGTATCATTTCATTAGAGAACATGTGGAAAGGGAAGACACCTTCCTTGAGTTAGTCTCCACAGACAAGCAAGTGGCTGATATCTTCAATAAGCCATTAGATGAAGCCAAGTTCAACACATTCAAATTTGAATTGGGTATGTTGAATCTTGTGTAACTTCAATTCTCTCCTCTACCATATGCTGCACTGTTTATTTTGCAGGTAGAACATGCACTTCCTCCAAATTATGAAGATAGTGTGTAACTGTTGAGGGGGAGCTAGACCAACAGAATATGAAAAGAGCTGAAATGGATTGATTCAAGTGGAAGATTTACTCCAAATGGATAGGGGGAGAAAAACCTCATAGATTGCTCCCTATTGCAGAAGTCAAAAAGGGGGAGGATAGAGTCAAAGGGGTAAGAAGAATAGATAAGTGAAATAGAATGGATGGCAACATGCCAGTGGGAGTAAGTTATTCTCCACAGGCTGGATAAGTATGGTAACCTTTCTACACTTTATAATGATAAATCCCGTCTATGATGAATATGTTGTATTGTCAATGACCTGTATTGTTTTGACTTCTTCAAATAGGGGGAGATTGTTGGGTCTATTGATCCCAATATCACAAATTTGTAAGAAGTCAAACGGGTCAATGACATACACACATAATGTATTTGATGTGTGCCTTTGTTCTTGTATGCAGGTGGTCCATGATTGGACAGGTGAAGAAATGAGTTAAGTAATAAACTCAAATTTCGTCGAGCTCAGCTCGTAGTTCGTCGATCTCAGCTCACAGATCATCGAGCTCAGGTCGACATTCCTCAAGAGCTAAAGTCAAGTGCTCAGGATTTAAAGTTCGTCGAGCTCACCTCGCAGTTCATCGAACTCAGCTCATTGGTCATCGAGCTCAGGTCAACATTCCTTGGAATAAGCTCAAGCGCTCAGGATTTAAAGTTCATCGAGCACAGCATGAAATTCGTGGAGCTTAGTTTAGAGATCGTCGAACTCAGCTCAACAATTGTCAAGCTAAAAGATAGAAAATAATCTAAGGCAAAAAGCGCTGAGACCGCTGAGAAGATCAGAGTTCGTCGAGCTCAGCGCACAGATCGTCGAACGTAGCTAAAGCCAAAAAACTAAGGGAAAAAGTGCTGAGACAGCTGAAACAGCTGAGAAGAGGGCGTTGAGACCGCTGAGACAGCTGAGACAACTAAAGAAGAATGTGTCAGCTGAGATAAAACCTTGCTGGATTTTTCTAAGTCCAGAAGCGTTGTGTGAAGCAGGTTCACTCAATGCTTCTAATAATGAAGGAAACGCTGAGACAGTTAGAAGCAAAAACCGCGGAGACTGCTGGCAAGGTACTGATGCGCTGGCGGTAAGATTACCGTTCACGACCAAGTAATAAAATGGAGGAGTAGCTTCCCCAAGTATCGATCTCATGCAGAGTGCAAGTAATAAAAGGGAGGAGTAGCTTCCCCAAGTATCGATCTCACGCGGAGTGCAAGTATGGAGCATGGATTCCGCTTTCAGATAAATGAATGAAAGTACTAAGTAAAAATGAGGGGTTTGATTTTGGGTTTCCTACACTAAGCAGCATTAATCTAGTGTGGGTCGCCGTCACCGCGTCGCCAGGGTGAATTACTCCAAAGAGTAATAGCAAAGACGAACAAACTATCGAGGGTCACAAACACCTCTTCGCATCGCGCGCTTCTTGCAGTCGCTAGAACGACTCAAATAAAACTTTCTCTAACAAATATGAAGATCATCAACCCACATCATGATCAAGAAATCACCACACAAAACCATAGCACGACCTTGAGCAAAATACGGTTATTAAACCTCAAGCATACTAGCATAAGTTCAGGTTAAAGCAAATCCAAGAAAAGAGGGGGTGAAACACAACCAAGCACTTGAAGGCTCTCCAAGATTCACGATCGGAAGCGAGGGTTGTCGAGCCTCGTCCTAGCTCAGTCTTTGGAAGGTATTCGGGATCCCGAAGGGCTGTCACTTCCTTCTTCACACCCATCTTCTTCGTGTTGTGATCGCTGACTCAGATCAGAGCGAAATGCTTCACAAGTTCTGCAACTAAGAACTCAAACAGTAGGTTGGAGGTCAGCAGTGGCGATGACGGTCGGAGACAAAGCTTTAGCAAGCTCTTTGGAGGAGAATGGGTGGTTGGATCAACCCTCCAAGGAGGAGAGAGAAATGACGGTTGGAGGGACGAGTTCACGCTCATAGGGGCGGAAATGGAGGGGGAAAATGGAGATGTCCCGGTCCAGAAGAAATCTGCGGCTTAAATAGTAAAAGTCAGAAAAAATGGTCACGCACGGTCTGGCGCACGACCGTGCGTGAACCGTGCGATATTAATATCCAGAAAACGCCTGAGGAAGAAGAAGCGTTGACCCGTGTGTTTCCTTTGCGCACGGGCGATCCGCCCGTGCGTGAAGTAATTCGCACGGGTAACGACAGAGAGCTGAAATTGCAGGCAACCGGGTGTAATTGTGCGTCTTATGCGCGCACGGGTGCTTCCGCCCGTGTGTGAAGAAGATGCACGATCAACCACAAAACAAAGTAAAACCAGAAGGCTATAGGAAAACTGTGTGTTTCCTTCGCGCACGGTTTCGAAGAAACCGTGCGGGAAGCAATCACACGGGCTGGTCAATCTTCCAAAATAATCTGTAGAAAACGCACGACGGAAATGAACTACGCGCCAAGAAAATGCACGACCGTGCATTTTCCACAATTCAGAATTCTGAAGTGGGCAAAACAGACCACCTGCACACAATAAAAACTCACAAAGGAGGACCCTCCAGCAATCAATAAAATGCAATAAAAACTACTAGAACGAGCCCTGGGGAGCACCAAGTGCTTACCCCCAGCAATCGAATGCGCAATTGCGCACCCACGGGCTAGAAAAGTGCACTAAACATGAAACGCAGTATGAATGAAATATCAATGAAACAACCGAAAAGTGAAGTGCAAAGTCATGAAACCAGCCCAGATGAGTCTGCAAAACCCTATATAAACGGGACTCTCCAGATACTGCTGAGACAGAAACTTGTCTCAGCTGATAAGAAGAAAGTGATGAGACATAATCAAGTCTCAGCTGTTAATAATAAATCGCTGAGACCGCTGAGACAGAACCACTGAGACGAATACAGAGAAAATACACAAGTCCAGAAGCGCTGAGAGTCAAGACAGATGGCGTTAAGTGACTCAACATCACTCAACACCTCATGAAGTTCTGGAATATTTTCTAAGTCCAGATGGTGATGAACATTACTGACGTCATCAAAGTCAACTTGCAGGTAGCCATTACGAGAAAGCTGCAGTGACGCAGAAAGCTGCTCTGTACTTTTTTGATAGAGGTGGCACTCACCAATCCCTGGGTGGGCCCAAATACATGTGTGTCGTTGATTCAAATCAACGCATATAAAAAGGAAAGTAAAAAGATTAGGGCAACCAACCAACGAAAAAGAATAGGTGGAACAAACGTAGAAAATCCAAAAAGGAAACCAGAGGCGGCTGAACATTTTTAATCTCCATCAAACGTGAAAGCTCAAGTCCAGCAGAGATAGCCCTAAAGGCAAAGGAAGTTAGTTGTAGCTCTTCAAGCTCAGCAAGATAATTTTTTTCAGAACAGAGAAGCTGATTCTTCCATTCAGTGAGGTGTTAGTTGTTCATCTGTGCAACAGAAAAGAAGATAGCTGTAGAAGAGGACTAATTCCTTCTACAGCAAGTGTGCTGGACTGATATTTGCTCAGTCTAGTAAGATAGACTCAGAGATTATTCTCTGAGTCAGTTGTTTTATTTTCTTTAAAGCATTCTGTATTTTTCCAGTAGGATTCAATTTATCTGAATCTGAGTGTAGGGCACATTGTGCCTGAGGTAGGTGACAAATATTTCACTAAGGTAGGTGCCCTGTTGGGGTACTGAGGTAGGATCCAAGTGTGGTTCTGAGCTATCTGCTTAATTGCCTGAGGTAGGAGAGTGTTACTCTTTGAGGTAGGATCCAAGTGTGGATCTGAGGTAGGGCTGTCCTCCCAGCCTGAGTGTAGGGCCTTGTGCCTGAGGTAGGTGACTGAAGAGTCACTGAGCTGTAGGTGGTCTGCTGACCACTGAGTTGTAGGCCTTGGAGGAGGCTGAGCTATAGGTACTTGGAAGGGTACTGAGTGTATGAGTGATGCAACACTCTGAGAGTACGGCTGTGTGCCTAAAGTTGTAGGGCTGAAGAGCCTGAGTTGTAGGCCTTAGAAATAAGGCTGAGGTAGGTGATCAGTGGATCACTAAGCTGTATAAGCTCTGTAGAGCTCTGAGGTAGGAACCCGTGTGGTTCTAAGTTTGGGTTCAGAAGTGAGCCCGTGTGAAAGGCTGAGGGCCTGAGGTGTAAGCTCTGAGGAGCATTTTGGTGGAGTTTGTGCCTAGTCCAACAAATCAGTTGGATAGGTGGGAGGGAAAGTGGATGTACCCAATTAGGGAACCACTATAAATCATTATGTGCTTGCTCTATGCTTGTTTTATTTCTTATTGTAGGATTTGAGGACAAGCTCTATTTAGATTAACTTGAAATCAGCAAAAGAAGTAATCAAATTTCAAAGACCTATTCACCCCCCCCCCCCCTCTAGGTGATTAGCTAATCTTCAGTTAAACAACTTTTCAATTGGTCTACACCTAACAATTATAACCTGCAAGCACTCAACTTCAAAAGACATCAAATACAAACTTAATTCATCTTAGTTCAAGGGCGACTTCATACAAATATAGGTTATTGTGGATACAATACCCAATAGATGGAGTTGACCACAGTCATGTAGCATTCCCTCGCTACCTTGGGGTCTCCCCACACCCGGACCTGGATTTCCTTGGCATTGAACTTCAGGAACTGATGGAAGTAAGAGGGCATGCAACGGAAGGCACTGATGAGGGGCTGCCCAAAGATCACGTTGTAACTGCTGGGAGCGTCCACAATAACGAACCTGCAGTTTCGGGACTGCCCCCCTAGAGTGACATGAAATCCCACTCCTCCTTCCACCTCTTTCCTCTCCCCGGAGAATTTGAAAAGAGACCCATCCGAGGCCAACACCATCCTGGCATCCACCTTCATTGCGTCGAATGCCTTCTTGAACACGATGTTGACCGAGCTCCCGTTATCAACGAGGATCCGAGGGACAGTGAAATTTTTGACCGCGGCCTGGATGACCAGTGCGTCGTAAAATGGATCCTCATGATCCGGCATATCCTTCCTTGAGAAGGTGATCTTCTCTTCTGGGGTGGGGATAGAGACGTCAAAACGGCGCTCCGGTGGTACATAGTATTAAGACTCGCCTTGTAGGTGGCCTCAACTCTCACTCCCCCGTGGATCACCCCGATCCATCATCGGCCCCTTACGTCAGCCCTATCTTCGCACATGTCCTCCTCTGCCTCGGGCAGGACTTAATCCGCTCTTCCTGGCGGGGGTACTGCTGCTGCTCCCTATTTCCTCTCATCTCGAGGATCTCCGGGCATGTGGCCATGGCATGCCCCTCCTCCTGATGGAAGTCACAATAGGGTAGCTCCTCCCTTCCCCCTTGCCTCCTCCTCTACTGGGCTCTCCTCCTCCCCCCAAGGCTATCGCCATAGCCTGATGTTGATTGGGGAGAGGAGGCCTCTGGCCCTGCCTCCAGCTCGAAGGTTTGAACTGACCCTGACCCCCTTGATAGTTGTCTCCTCGATGCAAACCTCTCCTCGGCCCTTGGTATTGCCGATCTGGCTGCCTCAAGCCTAGCCGATTATCCGGCTCCTGGTGGCCCCACCTCAGTTGCTGCTGCTGCTACTGCTGCTCCCTCTGCCTAGACTCTGGCCTCCACACCTCCTGGCCATTGCCACCTATTGGCTCTTCCTCCGCGGCCCAACTGGACAACTTCCTTGCGAACTTGGGGTTTGACGCCTCCCCGTCAACTTCTCTTACTGCCTTCTCCATCAGCTCCTCTAAGGATAGAAGCAACACCCTCTTCAGCAACATCCTGAAGAAACCCGGCTGCAGCTCCAGGGTGAAGGCCATCATCAAAGTATGTCCTGAAATCTCCTGGACCTGGAGGACCTCCTCTTGGAGCCATTCCACATAGCTCCCTAGGGTCTCATTCACTCCTTGCTTGATGTGGAACAGAGACTTAGACTCTTTCTTCCACTTCTTGAAAATGATGAACCTCAGCATGAACCCCCGACATAGGTCATCGAAACAGTAGATGGAAGTGGTTGGCAGCTGATGGAACCAATCTCTTGCCTTCTCCTTGAGGGTAATGGTGAAGTGCCTGCACTTGAACGCATCCGACATCTGTCGGATCGAGACCACATCCTCAAACCACTAGATATGTTGAACTGGATCATCCTTCTCGGTGTAATAGGACATCTCCGGCTCATGAAACCCCTCTGGAACTGAGGCAGATGAGACCAAATCGCTAAAGGGACTGCCACCCCTACCGAGCGAGCTGGGCTATCCTGCGCCTCTGCCTCGCCTGGCCGGCCTACGCTTGCCGAGCTGGGGAACAGAACTCACCATGGGAGATCTCGCTCGCCCCTTTCCTCTACAGCTTCCTTCCCGGGTCGCCTGACCGGGGCATTCCCGCCTAAAGTTGGGACTGCGGCGACTAGGATGGCTGGGGTCGAGAACTCGTCACGTATGCCGAGTGCAAACATGACAAAATTCTGCATCTCTTGCCGAAAATCGTTGAACATCCCGAGGGTGGCGAGAGGGGGAGGGGTTGGCAAGTCGACCCTGTCAGAGCCATGTCCTTCACCTCCATACACTGAGCTCAGAAAGGATTTTCGTTGTTGATCACTCTCCATGCTCACCTCACCAAAATATTGAAACCAGAAACCGGCTTCCTGTGGAGTTCGAACCCTTGGGGAAGGGGTGACCGCACACTTACTTCTCCCTAGCAAGTTTTAAGGACCAAAGACTTAGAACCAAAATCTGACCCAAGGCTCCAGCACGGAGGTCCCACCACATACCTGAAAGATCTTAGAACGCTTCCCCTCCTTAGCCTGTTCTGAGCTAAGGGCACCTCAGAAAGCACTTGAAGATCAAAGAGAAAGAGAGTTGGAATGCTTGAAAACCTTTCGTCTGAGGTACCCCCTTGATTCTATTTATAGTTTTTAAAGCCTGGTCTCCAAAGAACATAACTCCACAGTTCTGAATGGCTATAGCAGCCAAATGTGGTCTGTCAACAGCCAAACCCTGCTGTTCTAAAGAGCTAAATGCATACCAAAATAACTTTTAACGGACCGAATTAAATTAACCAAATGATACCTGCACTCCACTCCTGGGGAAATCGGGACCAACCCGTCACTAGACCGGGCAGACGCAGGCTGGCGAGCGCGACTCGTCGCTCCCTTTAGGCGAGCGTAAGCTAGCTTTTGTTACTCGCTCGCCCCCTTTAGGTGGAAGCGGGTTGGCTCGCCCTCCCTCTCTAGCAGAAGCTGGCTCGCGGGCCTGGATCACTCGCCTGCGCGGCGGGAGCGGGCTCGCGGTCCTGGCTCGCTTGCCTGCCCGGCGGGTGAGAAACTGAGAGGAACTCTGGCTTAAGTTCATTGAACGCCTTAGAAGACGGCGTCAACAGGGCTAGCTCCAATCAACGCCATGGAAGATGGAGTCGACAGGCTGAGTTCCACTCAACGCCATGGAAGATGGCATCGACAGGCCGAGCTCCACTCAACGCCATGGAAGATTGTGTCGACAGGCCGAGCTCCACTCAACGCCTTAGAAACTGGTGTTGGAACCTCTGTCCTGGCCCGCAAGCCTGCCTATCTCGCCCGCCTGGTGGTCCAACTCGGTGAACACTGGGTAGTACAATGACGATTACGGTCAACCATGATTGCCTCATCCTGATCACCATTGTTTCATTTAAGGACAAGGTCTGGTGCGATGTCATTCCCATGAACGTTGTTAATGTGTTACTTGGCCACCCCTGGATATTTGATCGTGACGTCATCTGTTTCGGCCGCTCGAGCATGTGTGTCTTTTACGACAAGGGGAGGAAGATTACGTTGATGCCCACCCAGCACCAGGATAGATCCAAGGGTGTGGTTGAGCCAACTGTGAGTACGAATGCCTCGAGGCTGTTGCATATTTTGAGGCGAGTCGAGTTTCTGCCAGATAGTGTTGAATCAAATATTATTTATGTTGTGGCCGCCACTGAAGCATCTGAGGACACCCCCGTTGACCAACCACTAGCGGTGTGTAGCATTTCAGATGAGTTTGCAGACATTATGCCTGACTAGCTCCCTGATAAGCTTTCCCCTCCACGGGACATTCAACATGCTATTGACTTGGTCTCGGGGGCTTCCCTCCCGAACCTATCCCATTATCGTGTGCACGCTGGTGAGCACGTTGAGCTAAAGAGAGGTTGACGAGCTTCTTCAGGAGAGTTCATTCGTGAGAGTATGAGTCAGTGTGCGGTTCTCTCCCTTATGATCCCTAAGAAGGACGGTAGTTGGTGTATGTGCATCGATAGCCGTACCATTAATAAGATCACAGTCAAGTATTACTTCCGATCCTACGACTCGATGATCTACTAGATACTATGTCTGGTACCCAGATCTTCTCGAAGATCGATCTTCATAGTGGGTACCATCAAATACGAGTTCATGAGGGCGATGAGTGGAAGACCGCATTCAAAACCAAAGACAGTCTATATGAGTGGCTAGTCATTCCATTCGGGTTATCTAATGCCCAGAGAACGTTCATGAGAGTTATGACACAGGTGTTGCAGCCCTACATTAGCAAGTTTCTGGTTGTGTATTTTGATGACACACTGATCTATAGCCAGACACATGCTGCTCACCTCGATCACTTGAGGCTTCTCTTTGGCACCCTCCGCCAAGAGAAATTGTATATGAATCTGAAGAAGTGCTCATCACTCACTGAGTCTGTTCACTTCCTAGAATTTATTATATCATCGGCTGAAGTATCTGTTGACCATGAGAAGGTCAAATCCATTCACGACTGTCCTGTGTCAGCGAATATCCACACGGCTCGCAGTTTTTACGAACTTGCCTCCTTCTACAGGAGGTTCATCCAGGGGTTTAGTACTATTATGGCCCCCTTCACGAGCGATCTCAAGAAGGGAGAGTTCCAGTGGACCCCCGCGACCAATAGAGCCTTCGAGGAGATTATGGAGAGACTGACGACGACTCCTATTCTGAGATTGTCGTACTTTAGCCGTGCTTTTGAGGTCGCATGTGACGTGTCTATTGTAGGCATCAGTGGCATATTGAGCCAGGAGGGACACCCAGTTTCTTACTTTAGTGAGAAGCTGAATGAGGCCAAACAGAAATACTCAAACTATGATTGAGGATTTTATGCTATTGTCCAGTCTTTGTGCTATTGGAGACACTATCTCCTTCCCCGGGAGTTTGTGTTGCATTCTGAACACCAGGCCTTACGTTATCTCGATTCGCAGTGCAAGCTGGGACACTGACATGCCAAGTTGGTTGAATACCTGTAGGACTTTCATTATGTTCTCATGCACCAAGCTGGTGTTGAGAACAAACTAGCTGATGCGTTGAGTAGCCGCGTCACCCTGTTGAAGACGATGACCGCAAGCGTAGATGGGCTTGAGAGATTGATTTTTGATTATCCGACATGCCATGACTTTGGCGAGATTTACACCGCCTTGTCCCGAGACCCACCAGACCCGATTGGGGGATATCAGATCTTTGAGGGATACCTGTACCGTCCCTCCCTCCCGTGCATTCCCAAACATCATACCGTGATTATTTGATTGGGACTTGCATGCGGGCGAAGCCACAGGGCACTTTGGGCGAGATAAGTTCATAGCCATTGTTGAGGACAGTCTCTACTGACCCAACCTTAAGAAGGACGTGGCTTGCATTGTCTGCCACTACTGTATCTACTAAATGGCAAAGGGTACCAAACAGAACACGGGTATATACACGCCTTTACCTGTCCCACACTGCCCTTGGGAGGACATTATCATGGATTTTAATCTCGGACTTCCCCGCACCCTGCGAAAACACTATTCCATTTTCATGGTAGTCGATCAGTTTTCAAAGATGACACACTTTATTGCTTACCGTAATATGACAGACGTGACTCACGTTGCATCAATCTTTATGAGGGATGTCTTTCGATTGCATGGCCTACCCAAGTCAATTGTGTTAGACCGCGATGTGAGGTTCATGAGTTACTTCTGGATGGCCCTGTGGCACAAGACTGACACCATCCTTAAGTTCTCCTCGGCATATCATCCGTAGACGGACGGACAGATCGAAGTAGCGAATAGAAGCTTAGGAAACCTTTTGAGGTGTCTAGTTGGAGAGCATGTAGGAAGTTGGGATTTAGATCTTCCAGTTGCGGAGTTTGCTTACAACAGTTCAGTCAATAGGTCCATCGGGTTGAGTCCATTCTAGGTAGTGTCAGGATACGACACTAGAAAGCCCATTGATCTCATCCCGAGTCCCTTAAAGTCACGCCCTAGTGAGTCTGGTGAATCATTTACACAACATTTGCATGAGTTACATGAGTCGGTTCGCCGACGAATAATAATGAGCAATGAAAATTACAAAGCCCATGCAGATAAGTGGTGGCGAGAATAGATATTTAATGAAGGCAAGAAAGTTATGATGCGAATCCTCCCTGAGAGGCTCCCTTCGGGTCCTGCCAAAAAGCACAGCGTCAGGCGAATGAGTCCTTACTCAATTATTAGTCGTATTGGGACAAATGCATACTAACTCGATATCCGAACAAGTATGAGAATTCATCCAGTGTGTAATGCTGAGGATCTGATGTCGTACTACGAGCCTCACGAGTATGTGGACCCGAACAGTGGAGATGCTCAGCCACCCCAACCCCCACTTTCGTTGCCTTACCACTTTCATACTCCCCCTACATCTGATAGACACTATAGCCCATCCACTACAGACACCCTTCCACCCGGGAATTCGTCTTCTTCGGTTTCACCACCGACTTCGTCGACCACACCGGGTTCCACCCTTCGAGAGATGAGAGCTGAGAGAATCACAGAGGTCAGATCCCACCAGTTCGTTCCCACCATGGATGGGTCGCGATGTCGCTACTTGGTACATTGACAGGGCCGCCCAGACGCTGACGACACTTGGATACTACTGACAAAGCTTGATCAACTCGCCCCTGGACTTCAACTTCAGTACGATCGTCTGCATTCATCAGAGATGAAGACTTTTCAGTCACAGAGAGTTGATGGGGAGCCATCAGATCGTGCACCTGGTGGGGTTCGCCGCAAGGCAGGGCCCACATTCATTTTTTCGCGCAGGAAGGCTTGATCGGATTGCCGATCTGACTCCGCAGTTGCGTCTGACACGTCGCTGTGACTCAAAAACATATATTAGTTTATATTTTTGGGTTTATTATTTATGTATTTTAGTGGCGGACGCGACCAACCAATTATAGCTGTTGATGGGGGAAGCCCCAACTTTGTTTTTCTTATAAATATGAGTGTTAGGGAGCTGAAAGGAGGCATTGCAGATTTTTGGAGACAATAATCCCGTAATCCAGTGATCACCCCTCGGTGCTGACGCCGTGGAGCCCCAGACAACGACTCCTAGGTTGGTTTCTCTTCCCCAAACTCTTCCCCTACCCCTAACATTCGTTTTCCACCCCTCAATTCCTTTCTCCAGCCGCTTCCAGCCCCCAAATCACCACCAAACCTGGAGGCCTGCTTTTCCCAGCACCTTGCAGCCGCCGGCCTCCAGGAAACCTACCGCAGGCCTGAACCCCCACCGCCGCTAGCCTCCAGGCCGCCGTCTCCCTTCCCCCCTCTCTTCACTCGACCACCCAGCCTCCCTCCCTCATCTCGGCGACCCTCCCACAACCACCGCCTCCCTCCCACGCCCCCTCTACAGCCGGTAGCCCCCTCCCTACCACCGGTCGACCACCTCCTTCCCTCATCTTTGTGGAATCACCTTCAAACCTCCCTAATTCTCTAGCTCGTGGTGTTGAAAATTATCATTGCTCAATTTATTTATCGTCACTTCCGACGGTCTCATTGCATGTGGTTTAGGAACAGCGTGTCACATTTGCATTTCACCTCACGAGCCTAGGTTTTATGCACCCCGTAGCTTAACCTATATCACATACACTACTAGTCTCTAATTGAAGTTTAGTATAAAATTATTTTTTAAAATTTAAGAACACAAAATGAAGCGAACTTGAACGAACAGTAAATGAAGTGCGTAAATTAATTTATACTGTTCTTGGATTCTTGCTCGTTCTTTATGATCACGGAAATGCGCAACAATTACGACGGCTTGTTCCTTATGAAATCAGTGGATCCGCAAACATGCAAGATTATCTGAAAATCTAATATCTGCACTTAGATGAGGTCAGCACTAAACATGCATATATATTATATTAGAAGATCTGTGTACAAACTTTTATATTCGAATTTGGATCTCTAATTTACACGAGTGGATCTGAAAAACTGTGATCAGATAAATGCATATATTTATTAGTTAATCTCTATATGTATATATGTAGAGAAGTGACTAAAGCATGAAAAGATGCAATGCACTGTATAGTGATTGGACTAATCAAAATATAGCTAATGGTAAAAAGAATACTTGCACTTGCTTTCTACCCAATATCAAGGGGCTAGCTTGTGCACGATTTAAAATCAGATTTGAATAGGCTTAAAATTAGAGAAGATCACTGACTGTAGACCTCCTCCAAAGCTTTGCCGGCGGTTTCCTCATGCCCAAACTGGAAGATGAAAACCCAGAGGCAAAAAGGATCAAAGCTATTTCTCCTTCACAGATCCGAATAGGTGGAAGAGGCACAGGGCTGCCCGCCGGCACAGTCTCTTGTAATCAAAGCCCAGGATTCCTTCCTCAGATTTCCTAGATATCCAAAACGGTGGAGGCTGCAGATCAGGCAAGCTTTTGCCAGCGATCCAAGAAGAAGGTGATGGCTGGTGGTTTCTCCCAATGGAGAGTGCCGCAGTTTCACAAAGGGAAAATAGGAGAGGGTAAAACCTCCGTTTTCACACATTGTTCACCGTTCGAATGAAAATCTATTTTCCTTTAGGCTTAATAGAAAACTCTAAGACTCCGTTTGTTTTGCAGGAATTGAGATGCAGCAATTGGAATTGACTCTTGAATTGACTTCAATTCCAAGAGTCAATTCCGATTCCGGCAAGAATTGTAATTCAAGTCAATTCCAATTCTGTTGTTCGGCTAATCGCAGGAATTCTGTCATCAAGATTGGAATTCTGTCATCAAGATAACCAGGACCATTAGTGTATCCCGCGTCCACAAGGTAGAATTTTCCTACCGGGACCTCAAAACGATCCACTCTTTTGAGAGCATTTCGCAACACTATGGAGTCCGAAGATGAACTCTCACACCCAAGTAATACATAAACAAATTTCATGTTTGAGTCACATGCACCCATAACATTTGTCGAAATTGCCTGCTTCCTATTCCGATATTGACATTGATATTTGATTGGAACTGTTACTTCAATATGAATGCCATCTATGGTGCCAATGCAATCCTATACAATAAGCAATTATGTATTAAATTTGTCTAAACAGATAACATACACACGTATGTATGAAAGAGATAACAAACACACCGGAAAATTGCGTCATCTTTGTGTTCTTCCATCATTCGGGAGCTTGATAAAGGTAGGGGCTAACTTTAGAATTGCTCCTAACATAATGCTGAAATGTTTGCTGACTGTATCAATTGAACATAATAACGTTCCACCAACCGTCCGAAATTTTTTTATTGTGAGCTAAAACATATAAAAAAGTACCAACTGACTCTCACGGAAATATTTTTTGTGTCTCTTAGTAATCCTCTCCCTATTAATATGACGCATAGAGTTTCAAAAATGTAAAACCACATATTCGTTGGGTGGGACCAAGATCCCCCAAGGACCCGGATAGGGCTAGCTTTGGGACTAAAAATGGCTCAGATAATAAAGTGGGCGGGAAGGCTCCCGCCGTAAGAGGGCGGGAAGGGTCTCGCCCAGGGGTCGAATAATGTAATTTCGTCAAACGTCATTCGTTGAACATTAATTCGTCGAACGTTATTCATCGAATGCCATTCGTTGAACATTAATTTGTCAAATGTTATTCGTCGAACGCCATTCGTTGAACATTAATTCGTCGAACGTTATTCGTCGAACGCCATTCGTTGAACATTAATTCGTCGAACGTCATTCGTCAAACTGTGCCTTCAACGTAAGTTATTTTTGTCGAGCAGGTTTAGGTTTAGGCCATAGCTGAACCAGGGTAGGCGGGAAGGCTCCCGCCCTGGGCAGGCGAAAGGGCTCGCGCCTCGTGCCGGCGGAAGCCCTTGACGTTGAGTGATGCTTCTCCACTCAACGCTCCCGGCAGCCCTTGGCGTTGAGTGATGCTTCTCCACTCGATGCCCCCATCAGCCTTGGCGTGGAGTGATGCTTCTCCACTCGACGCCCCCGCCAGCCCTTGGCGTTGAGTGATGCTTCTCCACTCGACGCTCCCGCCAGCCTTTGATGTTGAGTGATGCTTGTCCACTCGACGCTCCCGCCAACCCTTGGTGTTGAGTGATGCTTCTACACTCCACGCTCCCGCAAACCCTATGCGTTGAGTGACGCTTCTCCACTCAACGCTCCTATTCAAACCAGACCTGAAATTACCTAAACACCTGAAATTACCTAAACACCCTTAGGTCTGCATTTAGCTCCTCAGAACAGCGGAGTTTGGCTATTGGCAGACCGGCCCAGGGGGCATTTTAGTAATGTTAGGGCATCAGGATTATGTTTTTTGCAGACCAGATATTAAAAATCTATAAATAGACCCACAGGATACCTCAGAAGGCAGGATTTTCTCATACTTTCATTTTTTCTTCTAGAGCTTTCTGAGGTACTCCTAGCCCAGCAATAGGCTTTGGAGGGGAAGCGCTCAGAGAATTTCTGGGTTATAGGAAGGACCTCCTAGCTGAGGCTTTGAGTCAGTTCTTATTCCTTATAATATTCTTGGGTTGAGGTTTGCGAGAAATAGGTGTCGGCTACACCCCAAGGTCCAAACTCTCGTTGAGGCCAGTTTCTGGCTTCAACATTTCTGGTACGGTGCACGTGGACCGTATCTGATACAAGAAAATCTCAAGCCAAGTCTCATGATTGGAGGTGAAGGAGAAGGAGCTGGCATGGGAGGTTCTCCCTCTCAGGAAAGTTGGGTGTCGTTGGGGATGTTGGAGGACTTCAGGTGAGAAGTCTTGTAGACCATCTACTTGGCCTTCACGACAAGAGGCGAGTGGGATACTCCTCAAGTCCCGGTGGCGGCTGATCCGTCGTTGGGGGAGAACGCTCCCGGGCAATGCCCGGGAAAAGATGTTTCGGGCAGCGAAAAGGTATGTCCCCAGGTGAAAGCTGTTCCCGGGATAGACCAGTGCGGACAGGGCGAGCGAGCCGAGGTCGTGCGATGAACCCTCTCGGCAGGCAGGGGGCGGGATCCCCTTCAATGAGCTCATCATCTCAGCTCCGGTTATGGAGGGGTTCCGGGAGACAGACATGACCTACTACAAGGGTAGGGACGACCCCACGCAGCATATGCAGTGGTTTGAAAATGCCGTTTCCATAAGTAAAATGTCGGATGCCTTCAAGTGTAGTCTCTTCGTCATAACTCTGAAGGAGAAGGCCAGGAACGGGTTCCACCAGTTGCCTGCGAGTTCGATCTACTGCTTCGAGGATCTGCGACGCGGGTTCTTTCTGAGGTTCTCAACGTCCAACAAGAGGAAGAAGGGAGCAGAGTGCTTATTCGCTATCAAGAAGAGGCCGGAGGAGACGCTGGGATGCTATGTTGATAGGTTTTAGGAGGAGATTCTGTAAGTTCAGGAGATGCTGGGATACACGGTGATGCTTGCCTTCACTTTGGGGTTGAGGCCCAGCTTCTTTAGCATGGAGCTGAAGAGAGTTCCCCCTATCCTTCGAGGAGCTGATGGAGAGGACGACGAAGGAAATCGAGATCGAAGCGACCAATTGGCGTTTGCTAAGAGGTTGGCCATGTTGGCGGGGGATGATGGGAAGGAATCGGGAACAAGGAGATAGAGAGAGCAGAGAGAGCAGAGAGTGGAAAGAAGGAGGAAGAAACCTCGAGGGCAGGGGCAGCAATAATGTTGGGGGCCACGAGAGCCGAACAACAGGTTGGGCTAGAGGCCCCAGGAAGGTCACACTCAGGGACAGGGTGGTGGTATCCAAGGAAGGGACAACAACTGCGATCAAAGGAGGTTCCACCAGCCGGCCTGGAGGCAGTGAAAGTGGGCCCCCCTCCCGCCGCAGTAGGAAGCGATGGATATAGTGAGGGGGAAGAGGAGGAAGGTGAGGAGCTCGGGGAGGAGCGAGGAGGAGAGAGGGCAGGGCGGCGTTGCCCTTCTGTGACTTTCACCATGAGGTGGGTCATGCAATGGCCACCTGCCCGGAGTTTCTGGAGATGAGAGAGGCTAGGGGGCTGGCCCAATAGCAGCCCCCCGTAAGGATTGAGGAAGTTCTACAAGGAGCAGGAGAGGATAGATGTGAAGACCGGGTGGACGTGGGAGCCTGAGGAGGGATCAGGGTGATCCATGGGGGTGTGGGGATCGAAGCCAACTTTAAGGGGAACTTCCAAACCATATATCGAAGGAGCGTCGCCTTGACCTCCCAGACCCCCCCACAAGAGGAAAAAATAACTTTCTCGGTCAAAGACATACCTGACTACGAAGATCCGTTTTGTGATTCCTTGGTGATCCAGATGACCGTAGAGAATTTCACGGTCTCCAGGATTCTGGTGGACAACGGGAGCTCCGTGAACATAATCTTCAAGAAAGCCTTTGACGAGATGAAGGTGGAAGCTCGGAGGGTCCTAGCCTCAGATGTACCGTTATTTGGGTTCTTGGGGGAGTGGAAGGAAGTTGAAGGAGGGGTAGGGTTGCATGTGATGTTGGGATGCGGGGTATCGAGGAACTGTCAGTTCGTCATCGTTGACGCTCCGAGCAGCTATAACATAATCTTTGGGCAGACTCTCATCAGCTCCTTTCGTTGCGTCCCCTTCTCGTTCCATCAGTGCCTAAAGTTCAACAGCGGAGGAGTGCAGGTCAGGAACAGGGGTGATCCGAAGGTGGCAAGGTAGTGCTACGTGACAACCGTCAGTACCATATCCTGGATGGCGGAGGCGGAGGTGCTGGAAAGGGAGATGGCGATGGAAGAGAAAGCTGCGGGGGAAGGATTGATGAGCCTAGGTGAGGCTAGACAAAAGACTGAAGAGGAGGTTGTGGAGAGAGGAGTGGTAAGTGAAAGTTGCTTAACTGAAGGTTAGCTAATCACCTAGAGGGGGGTGGGTGAATATGTGTTTGAGGTTTCTTATTTTTTTTGCTGATTTATAAGATGATCTATCTAGAGCTTGTCCTTAGTACCTGCAATAAAATAAAAAACAAGCACACAACAAACACACAAAGATTTATAGTGGTTCCCCAATTGGGTACATCCACTTTCCCGCCCACCTATCCAACTGATTTGTTGGGCTAGGAACAAACTCCACCAATATTCTCCTCAGAGCTTTCACCTCAGGCACTCAACCTTACACATAGGTTCACTTCTGAACCCAAACTCAGAAGCACAAGGGCTCCTACCTTAGAGCTCTGCAGAGCTCCTACAGCTCAGTGATCCACTGATCACCTACCTCAGCCTTATTTCTAAGGCCTACAACTCAGGCTCTTCAGCCCTACAGTTTCAAGCACATATCCCTACTCTCAGAGTGCTGCAGTACTCCTACACTCAGTACCATTCCAGGTACCTACAACTCAGCCTCCTCTAAGACCTACAGCTTAGTGACACACTTGTCACCTACAACTCAGTGACTCTTTAGTCACCTACCTCAGGCACAATGCCATACACTCAGGCTGGGAGGACAGCCCTATCTCAGATCCACACTTGGATCCTATCTCAGAGAGTAACACTCTCCTACCTCAGGCAATTAAGCCCTACAGCTCAAATCCTGATGTAGGGATGTCAGATCGGATATCTCCATGAAGCTAACGCTCTATCTCCGCTCTACACGTCGTCGATCTACCGCACCTACACAGCACCTATCGCCCACAATATTTCCTCATCACAAGAACGCAGCACAAACAACAAATGAGGAATGGTCGACTCGAAAACAACGATCAGAAATTTGAGTCGGAATATTCCCCAAGAAAACACAAAGGTTGCCACTCCTTTTTGAGAACAAGACCAAGGCTATAGACCAAGATCCGCTCAGGCAAATAGGATCCACCCGATCCGGAAATAAAAAGCCTTGCAACGGCGATTTCGATTCAAAACTTGCAGCGATTAAATTAATTGATCCGGAGAAAACGATTTGCGAAAACCACCACAACTAAAGAGAAGAAATCACACAAGGGAGGGGAAAGAGATTACTCAACCGGAAAGCTTTCACACAAGATAACTGTGGGAGAATCACTCTCTCCACAGATCCACCGGCGTCACACCGAAGGGTTTGCAACCTTCTTCCAAGGAGTCGCACCGCAGGAAGCCGCGCCGGAGTCGCACCGAACGGATGGAGGGAGCAAGGGGAGGCGGCGGTTTCACACCACAATCAAGGGGGGGGGGGGGGGGGGGGCGGCTTGGAGAGTCCTCCTCTTGGCCGAATTTCTCAATGAGAGTTTAGGGTTAATTCTTGTCTAATGATCTCATAACAAAGCCTCCTTATATAGGAGTTACAAACAAGTCTTAGCCCTTCATGATGGAGATGTAATCTCATCCATCCGAATGGCTAAAGGCACACCAACATGAAAAATGTTCTAAATTAAAAATAATAAAACATGCAATGAATATAAAATTATCACTTAAACATGGGATAATTTTATATTCCAAATATAAAATAGAGTGCAAGAAAGGAAATAAATAAGGCTAATGTGTTGCAGTGGCGGTAGCACGCCGCGGGTGGAGGTTGTAGCGTAGCCTTCCGTTAGCATCATCGTGCCGCCTCACATCCTTGAGTTGTATTGCCTTATCAACCGGATCATCATCAGCATCGTCAGCATCGTCTTCAAATGGTGGAGGAGGGGGCACGCCATCAATCCTCTCATGCTCAAATGCACGCATCTCCGTTGCGTGGTCCAAGCGATAGCGGTGAAGGAGAGCGGCATCCAAACTTTGCAGCTCCGTCTCGAGTACCCAAGAGTCATCCGAAGGGTGCCGATCACGCCAACGGATGAGAAAGCGGTGGGTGTCGCCATCAGCAGTGGTAACAGGCTCAGCATCAAGTATCATCTCTGGAGTGGAAAACGTCCGTGGAAACCTGGGGAACATATTAGCAGTAGGCGGGAAAGAAGGCAACTTACCATCCGATGATATACCTGTGGGGACCGAAAGATAGAGATCATCCGTACTACCACTCCCCAACCCATGAGAATTTAGAGTGGGAGAAGAAGATGACAAAGAAATCAACTCTTGTGGTGGTGATACAAACATCGTTAAATCCGAAACATTAAAAATGGGGGAGATACCCCAATCAGCAGGCAAGTCCAAAATGAAAGCGTTGTCACCTAACTTCTTAATAATCCGAAAAGGGCCGGCGCACTTTGGTGCTAACGTTTTAACGGTGCCAGTTGGCAAGCGTCTGGGAACCAAACGGACTAAAACTAGATCGCCAATTTTGAAGTCTGATACTCTCCTATGTAAATTAGAGTGCGCTTGATAAGAGTCGTATTGCGTAGTTAAGGTGGCCCGATACGTGCATGTAAATCATGGATATGCTAGGCGAAGGATTGTGCAAACTGACTTGCCTTGTACGTTGGGGGCAACGACACCAAGTCAAGCGGCACAGGAGCCTTATACCCGTGGACAATCTCATTTGGAGACAGACCCGTAGACCTATTCTTGGATTTATTGTAGGCTAATTGGGCATGGGGAAGGAGAAGATCCCAAGTGCTCTTGTGATCACTCACAAGGCATCGTAACAAATTTCCTAAGCTCCGATTAACCACTTCCGTCTTCCTATCAGTTTGGGATGATAGGCAGAGGAAAACAATAATTTTGTTCACATTAATATCCAAAGAGTCTTCCAAAAATAACTTGTGAATTTTACGTCCCTATCCGATACTATGGTCTTTGGCACTCCACGGTGACTAACGACTTCTTTAAAATAAAGTTTAGCGACGTGAGACGCATCATTTGTCCTACTGCACGGGATGAAATAAGACATCTTTGAAAACCTATCAACAACTACAAAAATTGAGTCGTGACGGCATAGAGTAATGGGGAGGCCCAATACAAAATCCATACTAACGTCTACCCAAGGCATGGAGGGAATAGGCAAGGGTGTATATAATCCTACGTTGGTTTTACTACCCTTAGACACCTGACACGTGCGGCAGCTACTCACTACCTGTCCCACCATAACCTTAAGTTTTGGCCAATAGAATTTGTCCTCGACTAACGTAATGGTCTTATATCTACCGAAGTGGCCACTCAACCCTCCGCTATGCAACTCCCATATGATATGTAGACGTAACGATGACTGCGGGATACATAGCTTCCCGTTCCTAAACAGGTAACCGTCCTTGATGACGTATGCAGAAATCGTCGTGGGGGAGCTATCCTGGGCAGATAGATAGAAGTCCTGGAAGTCAGGACACGTGACGTACTCATCCTTAATCCGCTCAAATCCTACAACATGTACTTCCATAGAGGTGAGTAAAAGAGTAAGACGACTAAGGGCGTCCGCAACTCGGTTATCAGCTCCCTTAAGGTGCTTGAGATTAAACGTGTAACCTTGTAAGAAAGCGACCCACTTAGCGTGTCGTGGGTTGATCTTATGCTGGCCGTTGATGAAACGTAAAGCCTCATGATCGGAGAGGATCACAAACTCCTTGGAGAGGAGATAGTGCCTCCAATGGTGTAGACATCAGACTACAACATAAAATTCCCTATCGTAATTTGAATAGTTCAGCTTAGGGCCGGATAATGTCTCGCTAAAATAACTAACGGGATGGCCCTCCTGGCTCAAGACACCTCCAATCCCTACCCCAGACGCATCGCATGTGAGCTCAAAGACTTTAGCAAAGTCAGGTAGACGTAAGACACGTGCCTCAGTCATAAGCTCCTTGATTCGTTCAAAAGCATGGGTGGCAGACTTCGTCCACGTAAACTCTCCCTTCTTCATACAGTCTGTGATAGGCGCCATAATACTACTGAAATCTCGTATGAAACGGCGTTAAAACGTGGCTAACCCATGGAAACTACGCACCTCACGTAGGGTGGTTGGCACGGGCCAGTCCTTAATGACCTGAACCTTGCCCGGATCGACTCGAATACCCTCAGAGCCGACTATATAGCCTAAGAACTCTACCTCCGAGACATAGAAAGTGCATTTCTTAAGATTGAGAAATAAAGTTTCCTTCCGCAGTGTGGAAAGGATCACTCTCATGTGGGAGATGTGCTCGGTAGTAGAGGTGCTATAAATCAGAATATCGTCAAAGTAGACGACAATGAACTTCCCCATGAATGGCTGAAAGACATGTGTCATCATCCGGGAGAAGGTACTAGGGGCATTGGACAACCCAAAGGGCATCACAAGCCATTCGTACAAACCATCCTTTGACTTAAATGTCGTCTTCCACTCATCGCCCTCTCGTATCCTAATCTGGTGATAGCCACTCCGAAGATCTAATTTGGAGAATATGGTGGCTCCAGACAAGACATCCAACAAATCATCTAGGCGGGGAATGGGGAACCTATACTTGATGGTGATTTTGTTGATAGCCCGGCTATCAACGCACATCCGCCATGTACCATCCTTCTTGGGGGCAAGTAGAGCCGGTACAGCACATGGACTCATACTAGTCCTAATAAAACCTTTCGCTAGCAAGCCCTCTATCTGGGACTGCAACTCCAGGTGAGCCGCGGGGTAGAGTCGATAATGGGGCTGATTTGGCAAGGAAGACCCCGGGATGAGATCTATCACATGCTGGATATTCCTAAGCGGGGGTAACGTGGGCGGCAACTCATCCGGGTACACGTCCCTATACTCCTCCAATAGTACCCGTAACTCACTAGGTAACTCATCCAAAATGCTAGAATCGGGCTTCGCACCTAGGAGGACTAGCGCATACTTGATTCCATCAAAGAACGGATCCCTCTCAAACTCTTTCCTACCAACTAGATTCAACGTTTATCGTTCTACCGGAATAGTGGTGTCATTAGCCAAGACTACGGGCTCCATTGAGATGGTCGGCTTCAAAGTGATGGTTTTGCCATTGAATTTGAACTCATAAGTGTTGGCTCTAACAAAATGTGTAACATCATGGTCGTATAGCCAAGGGAGGCCTAACAACACATGACAAGCGTCCATCGGAAGGACATCACACCACACCTCATCAATGTAGGATTTGATTGAGAGTGGGACCAGGCAACGCTTGGTAACGGGTACAGAGATCTTGTTGATCCAAGCGACCTGATATGGGGTCGGGTGTGGTTCCGTGTTCAAGGACATACGTACAACGGCATTCTCAGACACGACATTCACGCAACTACCACTATCAATAATCAACTTGCAAAGTTTCTCGCCACTCTTAAAAATCAGGGAAAATATGCTCGTCCTCTTCCAATCATCTAATGGACGAGGAGTGGTCAAGATACAACGCATCACCATAAGAGGGTGATCGTCCTCTAAGTCACTAGGGACTCCTTCGGGGTCACTCTCCTCTGCGGCCTCGTATACATAATCGTCAGGGTCGATAGTTGCCTCTAACAAGGCTAGTGTTTTTGTCTTTGTTGGGCATTCGTAGGCATAGTGGCCTTGAATGTCGCACGAGTAATAAGTGGCGTTAGCCTTGCTAACCTTCCCTATAGGGACACGCTCACTCGCAGGGTTCTTAGTGTTCCTAGCGGTGATCACGATTGACTTCGACTCAGTGGATTTGAACTTTCCCTTATCAGGGTATGTGGAAGAAGATGCCCCAGTGGTGGACTTGTTCTTCGCATGAGCGTAACGGGAGTGAGCCTTAGAGGCTAGGTGTTTTTCAATGTCCAAGGCGACATTGAAAGTCGTGTTCAAGTCCGTATGCCCATATCGCAAGAGCTTCCTTTGGATATCGGGGTTAAGGCCCTTTCAAAATCTAGATAAAGCGACTTCGGGGATCTCCCTAAGGTCACATCGCACCATTCGGTCCTTAAGTTCACCCATATATTCAGCTACCGAGCTTGAGCCCTGCCGCAGAGTGGCAAGCTCATCGAACATCTATGTCCGATGGTACGCAGGAACGTACTGATCGGTCAACATGTTCTTCATTACTGGCCAACCTATAAGGGGGGCTCCGTGTCCGATTCGTAATCTTCGCTCCTCATTCAGCCAGAACATCTTTGCACGATCTGTTAACTTCATCCGGGCAACTTGGACCTTTTGGGGGTCTGTCAGGTTGTGCCACTCGAAGTAACACTCCATATCCACAGTCCAGTTAAGGAAGATTTGGGGGTCTCCCATGCCATCATAAGTGGGGGCATTTATCTTAATGGCCCTAGTAATGTCAAAGTCTCGCTCGGGGCGGTGTCCTCTAGGGGGCACCCGCGGAGAGTCCCCATCAGAATCCGAATCAGAGTTATGTTGGTGCTGGTTGGGCCGGTCAACATTAACGGGTGGCGGGGGTGGCCTAGCTTGGTTTTGTAGGATCTGTGTTAACATGTCTCTAAGTTCCGTTATTTCGTTTCGCAGACCTGCTTTGGCCTCGGTGTTGGTATCCCCACGCTCATTCGCAGCCATCCTAGACGTAGACGGAGTCAAATATTCCGATCCAAGCCTAGTGCACATTCAGGTTTAGTAAAAGTTTGGAAAGATGATTTTTCCTAGGGCTGTAGCTATGTTGAAAATAAGATATTTTTATATATTCCCAATGTGAATAACACGTAGATCGTTAAAAAGTTTTTTTTTTGAAAGTTTACTGGAAAATAAAGATTTCAGCCCGCTATTGGCAGACCATAGAAAATAATTTTTTTGATTTTCTAACGATCCGATCTCCAACAAGGAATGCAGAGAGGATGTTTGCAACGTGAAAGTTGAAACGACCGCCTCTAATACCAAATTGATGTAGGGATGTCGGATCGGATATCTCCACGAAGCTAACGCTCTATCTCCGCTCTACACGTCGTCAATCTGCTGCACCTACACAGCACCTATCGCCCACAATATTTTCTCGTGACAAGAACACAACACAAACAACAAAGGAGGAATGGTCGACTCGAAAACAACGATCGGAAATTTGAGTCGGAATATTCCCCAAGAAAACACAAAGGTTGTCACTCTTTTTTGAGAACAAGACCGAGGCTATAGGCCAAGATCCGCTCAAGCAAATAGGATCCACCCGATCCGGAAATAAAAAGCCTTGCAACGGCGATTTCGATTCAGAACTTGCAGCGATTAAATTAATTGATCCGGAGAAAACGATTTGCGAAAACCACCACAACTAAAGAGAAGAAATCACACAAGGGAGGGGAAAGAGATTACCCAATCAGAAAGCTTTCACACAAGATAACTGTGAGAGAATCACTCTCTCCACGGATCCACCGGCGTCACACCGAAGGGTTTGCAACCTTCTTCCAAGGAGTCGCACCGCAGGAAGACGCGCCGGAGTCGCACCGAACGGATGGAGGGAGCAATGGGGGGGGGGGGGGTTTCACACCACAACCAAGGGGGGCCGGTGGCTTGGAGAGTCCTCCTCTTGGCCGAATTTCTCAATGAGAGTTTAGGGTTAATTCTTGTCTAATGATCTCATAACAAAGCCTCCTTATATAGGAGTTACAAACAAGCCTTAGCCCTTCATGATGGAGATGTAATCTCATCCATCCGAATGGCTAAAGGCACACCAACATGAAAAATGTTCTAAATTAAAAATAATAAAACATGCAATGAATATAAAATTATCACTTAAACATGGGATAATTTTATATTCCAAATATAAAATAGAGTGCAAGAAAGGAAATAAATAAGGCTAATGTGTTGCAGTGGCGGTAGCACGCCGCGGGAGGAGGTTGTAGTGTAGCCTTCCGTTAGCATCATCGTGCCGCCTCACATCCTTGAGTTGTATTGCCTTATCAACCGGATCATCATCAGCATCGTCAGCATCGTCTTCAAATGGTGGAGGAGGGGGCACGCCATCAAATCCACACTTGGATACTACCTCAGTACCCTAACATTGCACCTACCTCAATGACTAATTAGTCACCCACCTCAAACACAGTGACATGCACTCAGATTCAGATAGACTGAATCCTACAGGAAGAATACAAAATGTTTAAGGAAAATAAAATAATTGACTCTGAGTTAAGTCTCAAAGTCTACCTTGCTGGACTGAGCAGATATCAGTCCACCACTCTTGTTGTAGAAGGAATTAGTCCTCTTCTACCGCTAACTCTTTTTTGCTGCATAGATGAGCAACAACCAGCTTGCTGAATGGACGAATCAGCTTCTGTTCTAGAAAAAACTATCTTGCTGATCTTGAAGAGCTTCAGATAACTTCCTTTGCCTTTCAGGCTATCTCTGATGGACTTGAGCTTTCAAGCTTGATGGAGAAGAAGAAGTCCAACCCCCTCTAGTTTTCTTTTTGTATTTTATGTGTTTATTTGTTGCCCTAATCCTTTTACTTTTTCCTTTTTATATGCATTGATTTGAATCAACGACATAAATGTATGTGGGCCCAACCAAGGATTGGTGAGTGCCATCTCCATCAGAAAATGACAAAGCAGCTTTCGGCGCCACTGCAGCTTTCCCGCAACGGCTACATATAAGTTGACTTTGATGATGTCAGCAATGGTCATCACCATCTGTACTTAGAAAATATTCCAGAATATCATAAAGCATTGAGTGATGTTAAGTCACTCAACACCATCTGTCTTGGATCTTAGTGCTTCTGGATTTGTGAATTTTCTCTAGATTTGCCTCGGCGGTTCTGTCTCAGCGGTCTCAGCGGTTTCTTATTAACAACTGAGACAAATTTCTATCTTAGCGGTATCTTCACAGTGGTCTCAGCAGTTTTTGCTTCACAGTTGAGACTATCTTCTGTCTCAGCGGTTTATCTCTTGACTGTCTCAACGCTTCCTTCTTCATTAGAAGCATTGAGTGAACTTGCTTCACTCAATGCTTCTGTACTTAGGGAAATCCTGCTTGTTTTATCTCAACGGTTAAGCTGACACATTCTTCTCAGTTGTCTCAGCTCTCTCAGCGGCCTTAACGCCTTATTCTTAGCTATCTCAGCTGTCTCAGTGTTTTTTCTTTAGTCAGTTTTTCTGGTTTTAGCTGCGTTCGACGATCTGTGGGCTGAGCTCGACAAACTCCGATTTTCTCAGCGGTCTCATCACTTTTTGCCTTAATTTATTTTTCTGGCTTTTAGCTTGACAAGTGTTGAGCTGAGCTCGACAAAATGCAAAATGAGCTCGACGAACCCTGATCTTCTCAGCGGTCTCAACGCTTTTTGCCTTAGTTTATTTTTCTGGCTTTTATCTTAACAAGTGTTGAGCTGAGGTCGAAGATCTGTAAGCTGAGCTTGACGAACTTTAAATCCAGAGGGCTTGAGCTTATTCCAAGGAATGTTGACCTGAGCTTGACGACCAGTGGGCTGTGTTCGACGAACTGCGAGCTGAGCTCGACGAATTTTGAGTTTACCACCAAACTCATTTTCCTCACATATCCAATCTTGGACTACCTGCATGCAAGAACTAAGACACACATCAAATATATTATGTGTGTATGTCATTGACCTGTTTGACTTCTTACAAATCTGGGATATTGGGATCAATAAACCCAACAATCTCCCCATATTTGACGAAGTCAAAACAATACAGGTCATTGACGACACAACATATTCATTATAGACAAAATTTAACATTATAGAGTGTAGAAAAGTTACCATATTTCTCCAGCCTGTGGAGAATTACTTACTCCCCCTGGCATGCTGCCATCCATACTATTTCACCTGTCTATTCTTCTTACCCCTTTAACTCTATCCTCCCCCTTTTTGACTTCTGCAATAGGGAGCAATCTGTGGGGTTTTTCTCCCCCTATCCATCTGGAGTATATCTTCCACTTGACTCAATCCAGTTCAGTGCTTTTCATATTTTGTTGGGCTAGCTCCCCCCTAAACAGTTGCACATTATCTTCATAATCTGGAGGAAGAGCAGGTTCTACCTGTAAAATAAATAGTGCAGAATATGGTAGAAAAGAGAATTGAAGCTACGTAATATTCAACATACCCAATTCAAATTTGAAGGTGCTGAACTTGGCTTCATCTAGTGACTTAGTGAAAATATTAGCCACTTGCTTGTCTGTGGAGACAAACACAAGGGAGATGTCTTCCCTTTCCACATATTCTCTAATGAAATGATACCTAATTTCTATATGCTTAGTCCTGCTATGGGAGACAAGATTCCTAGCTATAGAAATTTCACTAGTAGAATCACAAAAGAGTAGAGTTCTACTTATCTGAAGATTGTAATCCTAAAGTTGATGCTGGATCCATAGCAACTGAGCACTGCAGCTTCCTGCTGAAATATACTCTGACTCTGCTATTGATATTGCAACACTCGTTTGTTTCTTGCTGCTCTAAGAGACAAACATTTCACCTAGAAATTGATAGGAGCTAGAAGTGCTCTTCTTGTCCTCCTTACAGCCTAGAAAAGTTTCATCTGAATAGCCTGTTAGTTCAAATTCCCCATTCCTAGGGTACCATAGGCTAAGATCTGGGATGCCCTTAAGATATCTCAAGATTCTATTCACAACAGTGTAATGAGACTCTTTAGGGCAGGCCTGATACCTAGCACAGACGCATGTTGCATACATAATGTTAGGGCTACTTGCAGTGAGGTAGAGAAGGTTGCCAACTATACCTCTATACAGAGTTTGATCAACAGGCTTCCCTGGATCATCTTTGCCAAAAGGCATACTTGAGCTCATGGGAGTTCTTATGGTGGAATCATTCTCCTTGCCATATTTCTTGATTATCTCCCTAGTGAACTTTGACTGGGATATGGATAGACCATAATAAGTCTGTTTTACTTGGAGTCCCAAGAAAAATTTCAGTTCACCCATACTACTCATCTCAAACTTCCCTTGCATAAGTTTTGCAAACTTCCTGCAGAGGTTGTCATCAGTAGAGACAAATATTATGTCATCAACATAAATCTAGACTAGGATGATCTTGCCCTTAGATTCCCTTAAGAATAGGGTCTTGTCTATCTTCCCCCCCTGAGAATTTGTTCTCAATGAGGAAGGTAGATAATGTCTCATACCATGCTCTTGGGGCTTTCTTGAGCCCATAAAGTGCTTTCCTAAGTCTATATACAGTAGTAGTAGAGTTATATTCTATAAAACCTGGAGACTGCTCTATATAAACCTCTTCCTTCGAGTCTCCATTCAGGAAGGCAGACTTGATATCCATCTGGAATACCTTGAATCCATAGAAGGCTGCAAATGCAAGGAACAGTCTGATTGCTTCCAACCATGCAACTGGGGCAAAAGTCTGATCATAATCAATCCCCTCTTCCTGTTTATATCCTTTGGCCACCAGTCTTGCTTTATTCTTTATTATAATGCCATTTTCAACTAGTTTGTTTCTAAAAATACACTTGACTCCAATGGCATTATGTCCATCTGGTTTGGGAACCAGCTTCCAGACCTTGCACCTTTTGAACTGCTTCAGTTCTTCTTGCATTGCACCAATCCAGAATTTATCTTGATTTGCTTCTTCAAATTTCTTGGGCTCTTCTTGTGACGGGAAGCTGGAATAGAGAGCTGTGTTGAGACTCCAGCTTCTGGTCTGTACACCTTGGCTAGCCTCACCTATTATCTGATCTTGAGGATGATCACTCCGATATCTGACTGTTGGGGGCAGCCTGACTACTTCCTGCTGATTACCATTTTCTTCAACAAGTTGGTCATCATTTCTAGTTTGACTATCCTGTGCTTCCTCTGTACAACATCCCTCTTCACATTCTTCTTGCATAGCTGGATCATTATCTTTGATGGAGAGCGTATTCATCATAACTTCTGTACCTGCAGAGCTAGGCAAAGAGCTTGAAAGCTCACTGTCAATCATGCATGACTCATCAAACACTACATGGACAGATTCTTCTACAACTTGATTTGTCAAGTTATAGGCTCTATATGCCCTACTATTATTTTTGTACCTAACAAAGATCCCCTCATGGGATTTGGCAGCAAAGTTAGTCATTTTTGACTTACTATTATTCAGGATAAAACACTTGCAACCAATGATTCTGAAATAAGATATGTTTGGTTTTCTGCCCTTCAAGATCTCATAGGGAGTCTTCTTTTGGGCTTTGGTGATAGAAGACCTATTAAGCACATGACATGCAATATTAATTGCCTCAGCCCATAAATATTCAGGGAAAGAAGTGTGACTCAATAATGTTCTCTCAACTTCTATGAGAGTCCTATTTTTCCTCTCAGCTAACCCATTTTGCTAGGGTATTCTTGGAGAGGAGAATTCTTTACGAATCCATTGGTCTTCACAGAATGTAGTCATGACAGCACACTGAAACTCAGTTTCATGGTCACTTCTCATTTTGACCACAGAGCATGCAAACTCATTCTGAATTTGCCTGACAAAATTCACGAAGATGTTAAGGATTTCATACTTTCTTCTAAGGAAGAACACCCAAGTAAATCTAGAATAGTCATCAACCACCACAAGGGTGTAGACCTTGCATCCTAGACTATGAATAGGCATAGGACCAAACAAGTCCATATGCAGGAGATACAAGCATCTCACTGAGTCCTTGGCTCCAATGCTCTTGAAAGAGGTCTTAGTCTGCTTACCCTTTTAGCAAGCAGCACAGATACCCTCCTTGGAGCATTTTATTTTGGGACCATTCCTAATAAGCTCATCACAAAAGAGCTGACCAATGGTCTTATAATTCAAATAAGTCAGTCTCTTGTGTCATTGGACACAATATGAGACTTTGTCATTTGCAACTAGGCATATAGGGGAACTAATATCTAAGAAAGAAAAGTTTAAGCAATAGACATTTCCACTCCTGGTGCTTGTTAAGATAATACTTTGGTCACTTAACCTTTTGATGTGGTACTTATCCTTGTGGAAGGAAATGTCATAACCAAGATCACAAAGTTGGCTTATGCTTAAGAGGTTATGTTGCAACCCCTCCACATAAGCCACCATTGTGATGGTGATTATGCCATTTGAGATATTACCATAGCCTCTGGTTATCCCCTTGTCAGAGCCTCTAAAGATGACCTTGGGTCCATTCTTTACTGGAGTGAACTCCTTCAATAGCTCCTTTGTTCCAATCATGTTCCTGGAGCATCCACTGTCCAAGTACCATTTTGGATAATTGGTACTTGAACTAACATGAAAAGAACACAAATCACCTTACCTTAGGACATCAATTTCTATTGGGTCTTAGGTTCACATTATTCTGAAAATAACTATGTCTTCCTGCAAAATTTCTGACAGGTTAGCAACCTCTGTACACTAAAGGATTGTGACAGCAATCTACAACATAGTGGCCCACTTTGCCACAGAACCAACACTCATAGATATTATATCTCCTTTTATATTTGGGACCAGCATTAGGCTGTACTACTCTCTGAACAGTGGGGAGATGTGCTGCTCTATACTTCTGTCTTATTTCAGCAGCCATTTGACTGAAGGACAGTCTTTCAGCTAGCTATTTTTGTATTTTCTGAGAACCACCAGTTGCGTGTCTCTTTTCAACTAACATGCATCTGATATCATCTGAGATTGTCATTCATGCCATGCCAGAAGACTCACATTGAGTCGCTACTTTTGCTGGATGATTTAGATTTACTGCAGCAACATTATCTTTGAGTTTTGGGGCTGGGGTACCAAAAACAAATGGTCTAGGATAGGCCATTTGAATTTCCTCATAGGCAGCCTTAAAGGCTCTCACATGGCTGTATCTTCCATCTTGGCTAGGGCCACATTGGTCCATATCAGTGGATCTGCCATTCTCCCAGTGACCATAACAGCTTTCATGGTCATACCTGTTAGAAGGCAACAACACTCTCCGAAAAGGAATTTGAAGCAATGAGCTAGAGGCACAACTGGTGCCTTCCCTTTTCCCTTTCCTTTTGGATTGTAAGGTCTAGTAGGTCCCTTAAATCCCAACCCTTTCTTACCAGCTTGGGTAATGTGGGTGTCAATTAAGGGTAGCACAGTGTTTGACTTAGAAAATTTAGTCACTAGCAATTTCTCATTTAAGAGATCATTTTCAAGTTTCTGGATAAGTTTCTCATTTGAGACTCTTACCACAGACTCACTGTCAATGATCTCCTTGAGCTGGGCTGCTTGTGCAGCCATATCAGTGAGGGCTTCTTCTTGGTCTTCACACTTACTTTTAAGACTAAGAAGCTCTTTTGTCTATCTCTTGGCAAGAAGCTTGCACCTCTTGAATGCCTTAAGAAGTTCTCCATACTTGGCAATTATGGAGTTGACATCATCCTCAGAGTCTAAATCTCCTTCATCTCTTGATGATTGAGCTTCATAGTCGGAGCTAGCCTCATGACTTGAAATGAAAGATTGTGATTTAGTACATACCTGAGTTTGACTAGGCAGATCCTGGCTGCTTTCTTCATCTGTCATTGCCATCAATCCATAGCATTGAGCATCTTCTTCTTTATCTTCATCCACCTCTGAGTCACTATCTGAGTGAGACAGAGGGGCCCTGATCCCTATTCTAGCAGCAGGGTATTCTTCAGCTTCCTCTTCAACAATAGTAATAAGCCCAATGTAGGCATCTTCTTCTTCACTATCTGACTCAGAGGAAGAGTCAGTCCAGGTCTTTTCCTTCTTGGCCACAAGAGACTTTTCTTTCTTCTTTCCCTTGTGTCTCTTCTTCACTCCTTCTTCTTTCCTCTTCACTGGGCAGTCAGCAACTACATGCCCAGGTTTGCTACAGTAGAAACAAATAATATTAGAAGAAGATTGTTTATTAGAGTTTGGAGCATGCCTATCCTCCTTAGAGGATTTCCTTTTGTGCTGTGAGGAGGAGGATGGCATTATGTTCTTCCAATGCCCATTCTTCATGAATTTTTGGAATTGCCTAGAGAAGGCAGCAAGGTCCTCATCAGATGTATGGCTGTCAGAGAAGCTGGACCTTGAGCTCTCAGATTCTGACACAACAGTTCTCCTGACTAGAGAAATCTTCCTCATGCTCCTGGTTGAAGCATCAGCTCTGAAGGGCACAGATTTTTCCTTTCTCTGTGAATTATTGGTCTTCTCTTCTTCTTCCTTCCTTGCTGCAAGCTACATCACATAATATAGTAGCTTTCCAAATAGGGTTGGAGGTGGAGTGTCAGCTAGCTTGGCCATCTCCCTGATGACACAAATCTTTGTGTCCCAATCCTTTATAAGGGACTCGAGAAATTTGTCATTCAGCTAATAGGTGCAGAATACCCTTCCATATGTTCTCAGTTCATTAACACTTCTGAAAAATCTTTCAAAACTTTCAGCAATGCCCTCAGACTTTCCTTGTCTGAAGGCCTCATATTTTTGGTTCAGCATGGATTTTCTGTTATCCCTCACCTCTTCTGAACCTTCCATAAACACAACTAGGGTGTCCCACATCTCCTTGGAGGTTTGGCAATGCACCAGATTCTGGAATGTAGAATCATCTACTGCACTGGCAATGATATTTTGAGCTCTCTTGTCCATGGAGGCAAGAAGGAGCTCATCTTTGTTCATTTCTTCATAAGACTTGAGTGTCTGGATGTTGGCATCCAGAACTGAGATTTTCATAGGGATGAAAGGTTCTTTTTTTACTGTAATGTATATTCTAAGGTCAGTAACTTCCATGAATAGCCTAACCCTTTCCTTCTAGAGGCCAAAGCCTTCCTTTCTGCAAATTGGTAACTTCATGGCTCCCAATTCCTTATAGTTTACACCAGACCTCATCCTTTATCTTATAGCTAACCTTGGAGGTATACTCAGATTGTTAAATCCCTTTTTGAGTAACCTTCCTCTGATATCACTTGAAAGTTGGTTAACTGAAGGTTAGCTAATCACCTAGAGATGGGGTGAGGGGTGAATAGGTGTTTGAGGTTTTCTTAATTCTTTTGCTGAGTTTTAAGATGATCTATCTAGAGCTTGTACTTAGCACCTACAATAAAACAAAAAACAAGCACACAACAAACACACAAAGATTTATAGTGGTTCTTTAATTGGGTACATCCACTTTCCCTCCCACCTATCCAACTGATTTGTTGCACTAGGCACAAACTCCACCAATATGCTCCTCAGAGCTTACACCTTAGGCCCTCAGCCTTACACATAGGTTCATTTCTGAACCCAAACTCAGAACCACAGGGATACTACCCCAGAGCTCTACAAAGCTCCTACAGCTCAGTGATCCACTGATCACCTACCTCAGCCTCATTTCTAAGGCCTACAGCTCAAGCTCTTCAGCCCTACAGCCTCAGGCACACAGCCGTACTCTCAGAGTGTCGCATCACTCCTACACTCAGTACCCTTCCAGGTACATACAACTCAGCCTCCTCCAAGGCCTACAACTCAGTGACATACTTGTCACCTACAGCTCAGTGACTCTTTAGTCACTTACCTCAGGCACAATTCCCTACACTCAGGCTGGGAGGACATGCCTACCTTAGATCCACACTTGGATCCTACCTCAGAGAGTAACACTCTCCGACCTCAGGCAATTAAGCCCTATAGCTCAGATTCACACTTAGATCTTACCTCAGTTCCCCAAACAGGGCTCCTACCTTAGTAACAAATTAGTCACCTACCTCAGGCACAAAGTGCCCTACACTCAGATTCAGATAGAACGAATCCTACAAGAAGAATACAAAATGTTTAATGAAAATAAAATAATTGACTCTGAGATAAGTCTCAGAGTCTACCTTGCTGGACTGAGCAAATATCAGTCCAGCACTCTTGCTGTAGAAGGAATCAGTCCTTTTCTACAACTAACTCTTTTCTACTGCACAGATGAGCAGCAACCAGCTTTCTGAATGGATGAATCAGCTTCTCTGTTCTGGAAAGAACTATATTGATGAGCTTGAAGAGCTTCAGCTAACTTCCTTTGCCTTTTAGGCTATCTCTGCTGGACTTGGGCTTTCAAGCTTGATGGAGAAGAAGAAGTCCAGCCGCCTCTAGTTTTCTTTTTTTATTTTCTTCGTTTGTTCGTTGCCCTAATCCTTTTACTTTTTCCTTTTTTTATGCGTTGATTTGAATAAACGACACAAATGTATGTGGGCCTAGGCAAGTATTGGTGAGCGCCATCTCCATCAGAAAAGGACAAAGCAGCTTTCAGTGCCACTACAGCTTTCCCACAACAGCTACATGTAAGTTGACTTTGATGATGTCAGTAATGGTCATCACCATCTGGACTTAGAAAATATTCCAGAACATCATAAAGCGTTGAGTGATGTTAAGTCACTCCACGCCATCTGTCTTGGCTCTTAGTGCTTCTGGACTTGTGAATTTTCTCTGAATTTATCTCAGCGGTTCTGTCTCAGTGGTCTCAGCGGTTTCTTATTAACAGCTGAGACAAGTTTCTGTCTATGCGGTATCTTCACAGTGGTCTCAGCGGTTTTTTGCTTCACAGATGAGACTATCTTCTATCTCAGCAGTTTTCCACTTGACTATCTCAGTGCTTCCTTCTTCATTAGAAGCGTTGAGTGAACCTGCTTCACTCAATACTTTTGGACTTAGAGAAATCTAGCTAGTTTTGTCTCAGCGATTAAGCTGGCATATTCTTCTCAGTTATCTCAGCTGTCTCAGTGATCTCAATGCTTTATTCTCAGCTATCTCAGCTGTCTCAACGCTTTTTGCTTTAGTCAGTTTTTTTTGGCTTTAGCTGCGTTCGACGATCTGTTGGCTGATCTCGACGAGCTCTGATCTTCTCAACAGTCTCAGCGCTTTTTGCCTTAATTTATTTTTCTAGATTATAGCTTGACAAGTGTCGAGTTGAGCTCGACGAACTGCAAACTGAACTCGACGAACCCTGATCTTCTCAGCCATCTCAGCGTCTTTTGCCTTAGTTTATTTTTCTGGCTTTTAGCTTGACAAGTGTTGAGCTGAGCTCGACGATCTGTAAGCTGAGCTCGACAAACTGCAAACTGAGCTCGACGAATTTCAAGCTGAGCTCGACGAACTTTAAATCCTGAGCACTTGAGCTTATTCCAAGTAATGTTGACCTGAGCTCGACGACCACTGGGCTGAGTTCGACGAACTGCGATCTGAGCTCGACGAATTTTGAGTTTACCACCAAACTCATTTTCTTCACCTGTCCAATCATGGACTACCTGCATGCAAGAACTAAGACACACATCAAATACATTATGTGTGTATGTCATTGACCCATTTGACTTCTTACAAATCTGGGATATTGGGATCAATAGACCCGACATTAAGCATAGGTGAGGCTGGAGAGAAGACTACAGGGGAGTAAGGGGTTGAAGGTGATGCTGGGGGTGAGACCCAAAGGGGTGAAGAAGTGGAGTTGTCTGGGGAAGGCCTGTTGGAGGTGATGGAGGTTGACAGGGTAGAAGGTGAGGATGAGTTGAGAGAAGAGGAGCAAGGAGCTGGCAGGGAGCACTCCCGGCTGGAGCCGGCGGAGGAAGTCGTGGAGATAGAGGTCATCAGCAGGACGGGAAAGGTAGAGAAGGTAAGGATTAGCGGAGGGTTGCGTCCAGAAGACCAGGCAAGGATGCGGGAGTGCATCCAAAAGAATGTTGACATCTTTTCCTGGAGCGCGGCGGACATGCCGGGCTTCGACGCGGATGTGGCTTGCCACCATTTGAACCTGGATCCCAAGACGGGTCCCATTCTCTAGAAGATGAGGGCCATCTCCACCAAGCTGGAAGTGCCCATCCGCGAGGAGGTCAAGAAGCTTCTTGATGTATGTTTCATCTCGGAGATCCAGTACCCAGGCTGGGTCTCAAATGTAGTAATGGTAAAGAAGGGTGGAGGTGGCGCATGTGTATAGATTTCTCTTTATTGAATAAATTATGCCCTAAGGATTGCTACCCCCTGCCTCGGATCGACGCGCTGGTTGATTCAGCCGTCAGTTTTTCTATTATGAGTTTTTTGGATACTTTTTCAGGTTATCACCAGATCCGCATGCATCCCCCCGACGTCAAGGATGTATCCTTCATCACATGGGAGGGATGCTTCAGCTATAAAATGATGCCCTTCGGGCTAAAGAACTCAGGGGCAACATACCAGCGAATGATGGATCAGGTATTTAAAAACCAGAGGGGAAGGAACCTGTAGGTGTATGTCAATGACGTCATGGTAAAGAGCAGTGATGTAGGTTCACACCTACTTCAACAAAAAGTGCTTTTAGTCATTCGAAGTTGATTAAAAAAATTGATATCGGTTCCACTATGTAATCGAGCAAACAAAGTCCTTAAAATAATTTTTGCATCGGCTTCTACAAGATCCCTTACAATCCTGGGTTTCATCAAAACAACATTTTCCGCAGCAAGTGTCGTTGCCACTGCTACTCTCCTACGTCTACGATGTCTCTGTAATTCATCCATCTACATATAAGCAACATAGCCCTAAGGCAAAACAAGAATATATGTGGTTTAAACAATATATACGTATTAAGAAGAAATTTAGCAACATTTAACATATTTGCCCACAATAGATATGCACAATACAGATCACATTATAACTAGTGAGCTTTAAAATATTTGTAACAACACTAATGAGCTTGTAACTACACATTACACAATAGATTTGCTGCTTCTTCTTCTGATAAAGAAGAAGAAGGATCGGGAGACAGAGCGACAACGGGATTGGGAGAAGGAGCAACAATGAGATCGAGAGAAGGAGCGACAGCGGGAGCCGGAGCAGGAGCAGGGACCAGCGATGGGAGCCAGAGCATGGAGCGGCGACGGGAGCTGGAGTAGGGAGCGGCGACGGGAGCCGGAGCAGGTGCAGGGAACGGCGACGGGATCAGGAGCAGGAGCGGGGAGAAGGATCGGAATCGCGAATGCAGACCTAGCGAGGTCGGAAATGATATCACAGAATACACCTTATACCGAATTCTGATAGAATTGATTTTGATTTCCGATTCCCACGCTGTTTTGGGCATACCGAACAGTCACAATTGTAATTGCTAATTGAATGTCAGTTCCAACGCCCCAATTCCCGCGAAACAAACAGAGCCTAATAAGAGTTATCAAAATGGGGTCAATTAATCTCATAACTCCCAAACATAAAACCAATAAATTAAATCCAATAAAATTAATTTAGATTTAATAATCATTCTTAATCAAATGCCAATAGCTGAGAGTGGGTTCGGGCAGAAGTTACAAGACGATTAGCCAAGGGTGAGACCGGGTTCGCGGCTGAAGTTATGAGATAATCTGACCCACCTATCACGGGCTTCGACTGTTTGCGCGACTGAATTAACTCACGCTTGTGGGAGTCTGAATAGACTCAAAATAAGCATACGACTTCACCGAGATGTCTCGACGAATCAAATCCACCTTACGATAAATTTTCAACAGAAATATGAAAGAAATTGGATCCAAACACAACCAAAATGAGATTGCTAACTAGTTGATGCATCTCGTTTTGATGTACTGAAATATGTTTTTCGCTGTAGAATGTCGTTTAAAACTTCATGCTTTACTCGCTGTACAAGAACTTAACAGTTCTTTACAGTTGAAAATTGTGAAGTGAAAGTGGGAGTTGATCGGGCAGACCGCGCAGCCTGGGAGGACTGAAGTTTCGGCCTGAGCGTCCCGTTTATTACGACCTGGAGGCGGTGTTCAGTCAGTTTGGCTTGTGGTTCTGCAGTTGGATGTTCTTTAAAGTAACCAGGCATATAGGTGGTATATCCGCAGGAATGTGGCGGTCTCCTTTTGTGTTCGCGGAGTCCGTTTGTTGGGGACTGCATATGGAGATCGCGAGATCGGCATTTGCTCGTGCCATTGATCTCTAGTGGAGAGGTTGGTGATAGTCGCATACATGGTTGGCGGACTGTCTTGGGAGCTGGTGGTCTGGCTTCTTGTCCACCGAGCTCGCACTAGGTTTTGGTTGGTTGCTGGACTTGGTCATAATCTGTGACAAGTCTAGGGTATTCACAGAGTCCGTAATGTCCGATGGTTGACCAGGCGTTTTGTGCCTGTTGGTCGTGGACTTTTGTGGCGGGCTGGTGCGGTGTTCGCGGGCTGCGCGGGCTGGTGCTGTGTCTTCGTGTAGCATGCAGATTGATGCAGTGTGTGGGTTATTGCTGTGTCCGCGTGTTGTGCAGCGTGCGGATTGGTGCGGTATCCACCGGATAGCGGACTGGCTTCTTGACTTGGTGCCTGGCGGAATGGCTGGTGTCCGGCCTTGTCCTTGTGGACTAGGTGGACTACATAGTGCTAACTACGAGCTGGGGCGGTGATTCTATCCACTAGAGCGGTGAGCACACTCCTCACAGCTCCTATAAATAGGACCTCCCGTCACATCAACAGTACCTGAATGAACAGTAAGTTGAGCGTGGATTAATTGTTGCGGCCTCAGTTTTCTAGTCCGCACGAATTGAGAAGGTTTAATTGGTTACTATTTGCAGGTTGTGCGGCTAGCACTGTGAAGCCAGCAGTCTGGTTCTGATTGCGGTCAGGAATTAGTGGAGCTTGTAGTTTATAATCGGCAGTTTGCAGTAGGTCGCATTTGCAGCCAACCAGTCTTCTCTCCTTTAGCAATTCAAGTTCAATAGCCTGTCTGCAGGTCTCGGCGGGCTAGGCAGTATGTTCTTTCAGTTCGGCGGCGGCTTGTAGAGCGGTCATTCTGCAGAATAACGGGTTGTCCGCGGACTTCGTGGACTCCGTAGATCAGTGGTACAACAGTGGCTTGGCAGTCTCAGCGGACTCGACAGTCTCTGGGGAAGTTCGCCCTGCTTGAAGTTCTTGTTTGTTGCTTTTTGCTTCTCCTTTGTACTTGACGAATTGATGCAGGCCCAAGGTTTCGACAGATTAAACTACGCGTTCTTCTGTTCGACAATTTAAGTAATATCTAGTGCGTGGTTTCTCTACTTAGTACGATCAAATACTCAAGCATTAAAAGACAAAAATTCCACAACCATCAATGTAAAGGGACACAACCCCTTTTATAGATTGAACAAGGGCTATAGGCCAATGTTCGCTCAAGCGAAAAAGGACCCACACGATCCGGACAGTTAGCTATTCAAATTAGATTATGCGCAAGCAATTTACCATTCCAATGAAGAAAGTTCCAGGCTAAATTAGTGATTAAAATGAAGTCCTAATATCAATCCCAATTAATTAAAATGAGGGTTTACCAAATCACTTGAACGCAGGGGGAAATCAAAGGTGATGAACCCGATTTCTTCAAGTGTTCACGAGATCTACCCGCTCCAAGTTATACGAAAAATATTCGGGAAATATATGCTTGAAAATTCAGATTTTATTAAGCTCTAATTTCAATATAAATCCGGACTAAAAACTAGCCTTCTAATTCCACTAAAATCTCACAAAATAAGTTAGAAGAAATCTCACAAAGAGGTGTAAGAATCGTTACCCAAATCCCAAGAAAACCTTCCACAGAGATGAGTGGAGGAACACATATTGATGGTGGTATATTCTCTATTTCCACGCAGAAATCCTCGGATCTGCACCGGACGATGAAGACGCTCGCCGTTTTCTCCTTTTGACAAACCCTTGGAGAGGGAGGAGGAGGAGGAGGGGAGGGGGAAGGTGGCTGAGCCACTAAGAGTCGGAAATATAGAAGGCCGGCGGCCCAGAGAGAAGAGAAAGGGGGGAGAATTTCTCAAAGAGGAAGGAGAAAGGAGGGGGAAAATTTAAAATTTGAATTCTTAGGATTTCTTTCTTTCATTCTCTAATTATTCCTTCATAACCATGGCTATATATAGCCTACACCACTCAATCATCCTCCATTCAAAATTCAAAATTCAAAAAGAAATTATGATGGTTATATGCACCCATCATAATACATGAAATGAAAATACAATACATGAAATTAAACAATTCACTAACAAAATAAAATGCATGAAATAAAGTACTTTTAAAATAGAATTGCATGAAATAAAAATTGATAAAATATATAATTATAATTATATAATTTATAATTATATATTTTATTTATTGGTGGCGGTGGACGTCGAGCAAAACATGTAGCATTGGCGGTGTTGGCGAAGAAACGTCGTGGTAGACTCCCATCTTCGAGCTTGCGGCAACGACCGTCCCAATCCACGAACTCTCGATGTCGTAGATCCACGACCGCATCATCATCATCGCCATCAATCCTCCACCGCTCAAAATCACTCATCACCGATGAGTTGCCCGTGAGGGGAGAACCATTGAAAGCAGCAGCAACATGGGGCAAATCTGGCCCCGCAATCCGTGTCGTCGTAGCATGAACATCCCATAGCACTATGAACCTGTCTAGCACAAAAACAACAAGACTTTCGAGAAAACTCGAAAGGGTGTCAAGCAAAAGAAAATAAACAAGAATCTTACCGACCGGTTCAAGAACCAAGGAGTCAACATGGAAAATAGACACGACAGTACTAACACTCCCCATCCCAAGAGAATATTTAGTGGTAGGAAGAGACGACGGAGAAAGGCACTCAGGTGGAACAGAGACGTACAGTAAAAAGTCCGGAAACTTGAAATAAAGTGAAACACCATGTGCTCTATAAAAATCTAAAGTAAAAGCATAAAATCTGACGTTCTTCATAATCATGGATGGGTCGGCATTCAAACATATTAATTTATTAACAGAGCCAGAAGGCATCCGCTCGGGGACTGACCAGACTAAACCCAAATCACTATATCTAGCATCAGACAGTCTCAAAAAGGAGTAGAAGTGCATACGATAAAACTTAAAATGAATCACTAATGGCCTAGATACATGAGGAGAGAATCCATGTGCTACATGACTTGACCCAAGAGCAGAGGATAAGGGGGTAAGTCAGGTGGCACGGGAGCCTTGTAATCAGAGATAATTTTTATGGGCTCCGACACCGCAGTCTTAATTTCAATTTTAATATTTTCACACTTGGCATGAATATATGCCAAGGAGAACCGCGCATCATAACCAATATAATTGGATGCCCCCGAATGTGCAAAGGTTTGAGAGCGAAACAACTCAAGATACCCAACTATAGTCGCTAATGTGGGGAAATGAGGGTCATCAAATGGCGGCAGGTAAATGCGTGCGATCGGGTGTGGTATATAAGTATGTATAAGGGACACCACATCCAGAGGCATAATCGCCAAAGAAATAGAGTCATTCATAGTAGGGGACGGAACCGTAGACGGACACGCTAGTAGCAAATAGACTCAGAGAATCTGCCAAAAAGTGACATGCACTAACTACATAGTCATGACTATATTAGGTGTCGGTGTAAATAGTCCAAATATAAGTGCGCGCAAATTCCATAGTATGGGACTAGCACCATAATGATACTCACTAACAAGCTTGGTGTTAGTAGTGCGGAGGTAGGCGGGATCAAATTGATCCGAGAGTAGGCTACGCATTGCCGCCCAAGCATGTTTATAACTACCAACACGACGCTCTTCGTTTAGCCAAAACACGCGGGCTTGACCTACTAATCGATCTCGGGCTATGTTAACATTTTGGTGGTCGTCTCATAAGTGACAATTAAAATAATTTTTTATTCCCTTAAGTCAGTCTCTAAAATTTTGGGGATACCCCAAACCGTCATAAGTAGGTGCCTCAATTCTAGTAGGAGGATGAGCGTGTGGACGATTGGTATTTCCATGGTATGAAGGCAAGGCTGGGGTTTGTTTAGCCATGGGATTAACATACCAGTAATCTAAATGGGAAACATAAACGTCATAGGCCATAATAATGAGAACCAGAGAGAAAACTCACCCGGAACTGGTGCACATCCAATGAATAATGAACCTGACCCTATATAAAATGCAATAGATGTATTTGTTCCCGCTTAATAACTAAGGCAAGAAAATATTTTTTGTGATTTTTTTAGTGACAATAAATGAGAGATTATTAAAATATTTTTTTGATATTTGTTTGCTAAAAAAATAAAAATATAGGCCGCTATTGGCAGACCAAATTTAAAAATTAATTTATATGTTGTGTAATGAAACAGGCAAGTGCGTGTCGGCGTGCTAAAGAAATATTTCCTAGGATGGTACTAATTAAGAAATTAGCACAACCTCGCTTTGATACCAAATTGATGCAGGCCCAAGGTTTCGACAGATTAAACTACGCGTTCTTCTGTTTGACAATTTAATTAAATATCTAGTGTGCGGTTTCTCTACTTAGTACTATCAAATACTCAAGCATTAAAAGAGAAAAATTCCACAACCATCAATGTAAAGGGACGCAACCCCTTTTATAGATTGAACAAGGGCTATAGGCCAATGTTCGCTCAAGCGAAAAAGGACCCACACGATCCGAATAGTTAACTATTCAAATTAGATTATGCGCAAGCAATTTACCATTCCAATAAAGAAAGTTCCAAGCTAAATTAGTGATTAAAATAAAGTCCTAATATCAATCCCAAATTAATTAAAATGAGGGTTTACCAAATCACTTGAACGCAGGGGGAAATCAAAGGTGATGAACCCGATTTCTTCAAGTGTTCACGAGATCTACCCGCTCCAAGTTATACGAAAAATATTCGGGAAATATATGCTTGAAAATTCAGATTTTATTAAGCTCTAATTTCAATATAAATCCGGACTAAAAACTAGCCTTCTAATTCCATCAAAATCTACCAAAATAAGTTAGAAGAAATCTCACAAAGAGGTGTAAGAATCGTTACCCAAATCCCAAGAAAACCTTCCACAGAGATGAGTGGAGGAACACACGTTGAAGGTGGTATATTCTCTATTTCCACGCAGAAATCCTCGGATCCGCACCGGACGATGAAGACGCTCGCCGTTTTCTCCTTTTGACAAACCCTTGGAGAGGGAGGAGGAGGAGGAGGGGAGGGGGAAGGTGGCTGAGCCACTAAGAGTCGGAGAGATAGAAGGCCGGCGGCCAAGAGAGAAGAGAAAGGGGGGAGAATTTCTCAAAGAGGAAGGAGAAAGGAGGGGGAAAATTCAAAATTTGAATTCTTAGGATTTCTTTCTTTCATTCTCTAATTATTCCTTCATAACCATGGCTATATATAGCCTACACCACTCAATCATCCTCCATTCAAAATTCAAAAATCAAAAAGAAATTATGATGGTTATATGCACCCATCATAATACATGAAATGAAAATACAATACATGAAATTAAACAATTCACTAACAAAATAAAATGCATGAAATAAAATACTTTTAAAATAGAATTGCATGAAATAAAAATTGATAAAATATATAATTATAATTATGTAATTTATAATTATATATTTTATTTATTGGTGTCGGTGGACGTCGAGCAAAACATGTAGCATTGGCGGTGTTGGCAAAGAAACGTCATGGTAGACTCCCATCTTCGAGCTTACGGCAACGACCGTCCCAATCCACGAACTCTCGATTTCGTAGATCCACGGCCGCATCATCATCATCGTCATCAATCCTCCACCGCTCAAAATCACTCATCACCGATGAGTTGCCCGTGAGGAGGGAACCATTGAAAGCAGCAACAACATGGGGCAAATCTGGCCCCGCAATCTGTGTCGTCGTAGCATGAACATCCTATAGCACTATCAACCTGTCTAGCACAAAAATAACAAGACTTTCGAGAAAACTCGAAAGGGTGTCAAGCAAAAGAAAATAAACAAGAATCTTACCGACCGGTTCAAGAACCAAGGAGTCAACATGGAAAATAGACACGACAGTACTAACACTCCCCATCCCAAGAGAATATTTAGTGGTAGGAAGAGACGACGGAGAAAGGCACTCAGGTGGAACAGAGACGTACAGTAAAAAGTCCGGAAACTTGAAATAAAGTGAAACACCATGTGCTCTATAAAAATCTAAAGTAAAAGCATAAAATCTGACGTTCTTCATAATCATGGATGGGTCGGCATTCCAACATATTAATTTATTAACAGAGCCAGAAGGCATCCGCTCGGGGACTGACCAGACTAAACCCAAATCACTATATCTAGCATCAGACAGTCTCAAAAAGGAGTAGAAGTGCAAACGATAAAACTTAAAATGAATCACTAATGGCCTAGATACATGAGGAGAGAATCCATGTGCTACATGACTTGACCCAAGAGCAGAGGATAAGGGGGGTGAGTCAGGTGGCACGGAGAGCCTTGTAATCAGAGATAATTTTTATGGGCTCCGACACCGCAGTCTTAATTTCAATTTTAATTTTTTCACACTTGGCATGAATATATGTCAAGGAGAACCGCACATCATAACCAATATAATTGGATGCCCCCGAATGTGCAAAGGTTTGCGAGCGAAACAACTCAAGATACCCAACTATAGTCGCTAACGTGGGGAAATGAGGGTCATCAAATGGCGGAGGGTAAATGCGTGCGATCGGGGGTGGTATATAAGTATGTATAAGGGACACCACATCCAGAGGCACAATCGCCAAAGAAATAGAGTCATTCATAGTAGGGGACGGAACCGTAGACGGACACGCAGAAAAAGGAGCTGCCAAAAGTGACACGTAGTCATGACTATGAGGTGCGGTGAATAGTCCAAATATAAGTGCGCGCAACATAGTAATATCTACACACTGAGTCAATGTCAATATAGGAACTAATAAAGTGGGCGTGACACAACAACTCAGACTAGGGATACCGGTTCCACGTCCTAAAAAGTCATCTAAGACAGGCAAATAAATAGGGGGAAGGGTCGATAAAATCAAATCCGGGATATAATCTGAATCAGTAAAAATTTCGCCCAACGGTGACGACATCAAAGAACTCTCATCCGGGTGTATAACCAATGAATCGTCCAAAAATACCCTTCCCTTAGATGGTAACTCATCCACAATAACACTTGGGACATCCTCACTCTCAGACTCCTCAGATAACTCAGATATAATCTCAGTGGGAGCAATCATAGGATCTAACGCAATGGGGATCGTATCATGGAGAGGGCACTCAATACTAGAGTGAACAGACACAACGCTAGTAGGGCACGTAATAGGAAATGTAATACTCTCACATATCGAAATGTAATCATCCCATACATCATCTTCCAAATCACTAGGGTATCCAATCTCAATTTCAGACTCAGTAGAATCGTCGGGCACTAACGTACATGATGGAATACACTCACCTAGTTGGTTATCCTCAAGATCAAGAGATACCACATCTACATCAGCATCCTCATGGCTATCAGTCACTACATCAGGAGGCTTAGGCGTCGAGGATAAAGGAGTCAAAATTCTAGAAGTAACATCTTTTGAGTCCAATGCATAAGATCTATTAGGAATGGTTTCCCTAAAGGTGGTAGTAGGTACACTAAGAGCAGGATGACCTTTGGGGACAAATGATCTAGCATTAGATATATAATCATTCCTATAGGCAGGTATGGGACTAGCGTCATAATGATACTCACTCACAAGCTTGGTGTTAGTAGTGCGGAGGTAGGCGGGATCAAATTGATCCGAATTAATAAAATCTTGAATTAGTAAAAAGGGAAACAAACGCATTGCCGGCCAAGCATGTTTATAACTACCAACACGACGTTCTTCGTTTAGCCAAAACACGCGGGCTTGACCTACTAATCGATCTCGGGCAATGCTAACCTTTTGGTGGTCGTCCCATAAGTGACAATTAAAATAATTTTCTATTCCCTTAAGCCAGTCTCTAAAATTTTGGGGATACCCCAAACCGTCATAAGTAGGTGCCTCAATTGTAGTGGGAGGATGAGTGTGTGGACGGTTGGTATTTCCATGGTATGAAGGCAAGGCTGGGGTTTGTTTAGCCATGGGATTAACATACCAGTAATCTAAACGGGAAGCATAAACGCCATAGGCCATAATAATGAGAACCAGAGAGAAAACTCACCCGGAACTGGTGCACATCCAATGAATAATGAACCTGACCCTATATAACATGCAATATATGTATTTGTTCCCCCTTAATAACTAAGGCAAGAAAATATTTTTTGTGATTTTCTTACTGATAATAAATGAGAGATTATTAAAATAGTTTTTTGATATTTTTTGCTAAAAAAATAAAAATATAGACCGCTATTGGCAGACCAAATTTAAAAATTAATTTATATGTTGTGCAATGAAACGGGCAAGTGCGTGTTGGCGTGCTAAAGAAATATTTCCTAGGATGGTATTAATTAAGAAATTAGCACAACCTCGCTTTGATACCAAATTGATGCAGGCCCAAGGTTTCGACAGATTAAACTACGCGTTCTTCTGTTCGACAATTTAATTAAATATCTAGTGCGCGGTTTCTCTACTTAGTACTATCAAATACTCAAGCATTAAAAGAGAAAAATTCCACAACCATCAATGTAAAGGGACGCAACCCCTTTTATAGATTGAACAAGGGCTATAGGCCAATGTTCGCTCAAGCGAAAAAGGACCCACACGATCCGGACAGTTAGCTATTAAAAGTAGATTATGCGCAAGCAATTTACCATTCCAATAAAGAAAGTTCCAGGCTAAATTAGTGATTAAAATGAAGTCCTAATATCAATCCCAAATTAATTAAAATGAGGGTTTACCAAATCACTTGAACGTAGGGGGAAATCAAAGGTGATGAACCCGATTTCTTCAAGTGTTCACGAGATCTACTCGCTCCAAGTTATACGAAAAATATTCGGGAAATATATGCTTGAAAATTCAGATTTTATTAAGCTCTAATTTCAATATAAATCCGGACTAAAAACTAGCCTTCTAATTTCACCAAAATCTCACAAAATAAGTTAGAAGAAATTTCACAAAGAGGTGTAAGAATCGTTACCCAAATCCCAAGAAAACCTTCCACAGAGATGAGTGGAGGAACACACATTGACGGTGGTATATTCTCTATTTCCACGCAGAAATCCTCGGATCCGCACCGGACGATGAAGACGCTCGCCGTTTTCTCCTTTTGACAAACCCTTGGAGAGGGAGGAGGAGGAGGAGGGGAGGGGGAAGGTGGCTGAGCCACTAAGAGTCTGAGAGATAGAAGGTCGACGACCAAGAGAGAAGAGAAAGGGGGGAGAATTTCTCAAAGAGGAAGGAGAAAGGAGGGGGAAAATTCAAAATTTGAATTCTTAGGATTTCTTTCTTTCATTCTCTAATTATTCATTCATAACCATGGCTATATATAACCTACACCACTCAATCATCCTCCATTCAAAATTCAAAATTCAAAAAGAAATTATGATGGTTATATGCACCCATCATAATATATGAAATGAAAATACAATACATGAAATTAAACAATTCACTAACAAAATAAAATGCATGAAATAAAGTGCTTTTAAAATAGAATTGCATGAAATAAAAATTGATAAAATATATAATTATAATTATGTAATTTATAATTATATATTTTATTTATTGGTGGCGGTGGACGTCGGGCAAAACATGTAGCATTGGCGGTGTTGGCGAAGAAACGTCGTGGTAGACTCCCATCTTCGAGTTTGCGGCAACGACCGTCCCAATCCACGAACTCTCGATGTCGTAGATCCATGGCCGCATCATCATCATCGCCATCACGAATTCTTGTCTCTCCATGTATGTCTTGCCTTTTAATGAAGATAGTTGATAATAGAAGATCTGTGGTTGCTTTCTGTTGGCTCTGATTTACTTAGCTCAGTTGTTCTCGCGCCTGTTTTCCGCTTTCCGCTTGATCAAGTTGTCAGTTTGATAGTTCTGAAAGTTTTTACTTGGTATCAGAACTACCTTTTGATCAGCTTGTGAAATTTCAACATGGTATCAAAGGGAGGTTTGGCTTGAGCAGTGATCCACCTCAGTTGTGCTCGACCCCTCTGGAAGCTATTAGATCTGTGGTTATTGCAATGGAAGGAGATTACGCAAGGGGTCTTGGTATTGAACTTCTTACAGTGACTAACTTTAAGAAGTGAAAGTTGTGTATGAAGAGCTATCTTCTGGGTGAGGAGTTATGGGAAGTCGTCGGTGGTGACGACAAGCAAGAATTGACTTCTGCAATTGGTTCTGCTGAGCAGGTGAGAGCTTGGAGGAAGACCAATGCAAAAGCAGAGTTTGCTCTCAAGCTGGTTCTCTCACCTGAGCTATTTGATCACATCTTAGGATGTGAGTCTGTTGCTGAGATTTGGACAACCATTAATGGTCTGTTTAATAGGAAAAATGTAGCACGGCTACAGTTCTTCGAGAATGTGTTGACTAAAACAACTCAAGGAGATATGTCCATCTCAAAGTTCTTCCTTAAGATGAAGAACCTCTGCCCTGAAATATCAACATTGGATCCTGATGAGCCTATTTCTGAAGTTAAGTTGAAGAGGCACATAGTTCGCGATTTGCGGAAGTAGTATGTGGCCTTTGTGACTTCTGTTCAAGGATGGGCGACTTAGCCATCTTTGCTGAAGCTAGAAAATCTACTGGCGTCACAGGAGAGCTTGGCTAGGCAGATGACCGGGGTGACTATCTCTGAAGAAGGCAATGAGGCTCTCTTCACTGATAAGAAGAAGAAGAGATGGGAGAAGAATAAGAAGCCTGTTGCTGAGGATGAGCCTTCAACTTCCTATTAGAAAGAGAGGAGCACTACTCCTAAGAAGAACTAGAAAAAGGAGTTGAAGTGCTATAGGTGCAATCAACCAGGTCACTACAAGCGCAACTGCAAGGTCAATATGTAGCATGGGCATGTTGTAGACAAGGAGGGAGCTGGTTCCAGTGTTGAGGATGCCGGGTGGGGAGGAGCCTTCTTGGCAAGCACTTGTGTTCATGCTCTTTCCACCGTCGACTACCAAGATGACTAGATAGTTGACTCGGGGTGTGGTCATCACCTCATTGGAGACGAGTTGAAGTTCTCATCACTGCAAACGTTCTCAGGTAATGAAGCTATTATTACAACTGATTATTCTGTTCATACTGTAGATAAGGAGGGTTTTGTTTATTTGGATAGTGCTCAGGGTCCACTTACGTTAAGGAGTGTGTATCACATACCTGGAATGAAGAAGGACCTCTTCTCGATGACCAATGTAGCTGACGCGAGTTATCACATTCTGTTTGAGCCAACAGAAGTGAAGTTTTTCTGCAACGTAGCAACAGTGAAGGCTGATGTTGCTCATGTAGGGAGAAGAGTAAGAGACTTGTTTGTTTTAACAACAAACTCTTATGTTGATCGACTGAGGGACAACGATAGCGCTGCTATTTGGCATTAAAAACTAGGGCACATTGGGATGGACAAACTGAAAGCCATGGTGAGGAGAAATCTTGTGAAATGCTTGTCGAAGTTGTCATCCTACGCAAATGGCCACGTTTACGCATGGTGTTAGTATGGTAAGGCTCATCGCCTTCTATTTGACAAGTCACAAACAAAGAGCAAGACACTATTGGAGTGCATCCATGGTGATCTGATGGGGCCAACTATTACCGCTAGTCTTGGAGGCAGCAAATACATGCTAGTATTGATTGATGACTACTCAAGATACACTTGGGTGTATTTTATGAAGGAGAAGTCAGAAGCTTTCCAATTGTTTTTGCAGTTCAAGGAGCTGTTGGAGGGCCGGCTTTGCCTTTGGATCAAGAATTTTAAATCGGACAACGGTGGTGAGTTTGTTTCATCTGAGTTCACTAACTTCTGCAGGAAGCACGGGATCCAGAGAGAGCTAACTTGTGCTCATACTCCACAATAAAATGGAGTAGCGGAGAGGAAGATCTGTCACTTAATGAAAACTTGAAAGTGTTGGCTTCACGCAAAAGGGCATTCCCAGGTCCTTTTGGGCGGAAGGAATGACCTACACAACTTACGTCATCAATCGGTTGCCTCTGAGTCCGATCAACATGAAGTCTCCCTTTGAAATGATGTTCAAGGAGAAGCCGAACGTGGAACACCTGCAGGTGTTTGGATCAACCTGTTATGTTCACGTCCTGGATGCTCAGAGGACCAAGCTTGATGCAAAGGCGAGGAAGCTTGTATTTGTGGGATATGATTAGCAGAAGAAGGGATGGAAGTGCATGGATCCTGCAACAAGGAAGTTCGTTGTATGAAGAGATGTTGTCTTTGCTGAACTGATGTTGTATAGAGGAGGCTCTATTGAGATACAGGAGAGCACGGTTGATGAATGGAAGAAGGAAGCTGCTGAAGATCTTTAGGTGGAGATGCCTGTGTCACCAGGAGCTCCAGTTGTTTCAGGCTTTGGGGTAGAAGCTTCTGGTTTGGGAAGCAGGGGGAGCGACGCTCCAATTGTGCCCAGGAATGGAGCTAGTTCTGAAGAAGCAGCGGAGGTGGTGAGCAAGGAACAGACTCTTCGGAGATTGAAGAGGACCATCAAGACACCAGCTCGTTATTGCGAAGGAAACACATTGTGCTTTGTCTCTTATTTCTTTGCAGGCCCCATGTATGAGCAGGAGCCTTCAAAGTTTGAAGAATCCACTAGAGTTAAGGAGTGGGAAGATGTCATGGATGAGAAGATGCTGCCCACAAGAAGAATGAAATTTGGGACTTGATGCCCAAGGTTGATGGCGTTACTCCTGTAACTTGCAAGTGGGTCTACAAGTTGAAGAAAAAGACAGATGGAAGCATCGAGCGTTACAAGGCGCGCCTTGTAGCTCGAGGCTTTTCACAACAGTACGACAAAGACTATGAGGAGACGTTCTGTCCTGTGGAGAAGATGATTCAGTTCAGGTGGTAATGGCCTTGGCGGCTTGCCAGGGTGGAAGATGTGGCAGCTTGACGTAAAGAATTTCTTTCTTTACGGGGAGATCGATAAAGACAACTTCATGGATCAGCCACTGGGATATGTTTCTGAAGAACATACGGACTACGTCTGCAAGCTCCGGAAAGCCCTCTATGGTTTAAAGCAGGCTTCTCGAGCCTGGTATGGAAAGATTGCAGAATACCTCCAGTTCTGCGATTATCTTGCTTTAAATTCATACTTGAGCTTGTTCGTCAAGAATAAGAGGGAGCTTCTGGTCTTGGTGCTGTTGTACGTGTATGACACGATCATTATGGGGAACTCCAAGGAGGAGGTAGCTAGGCTCATGGTAGAGCTAGCTATAAGATTCGAGATGAAGGACTTGGGTGAGATCCACCACTTCCTTGGACTCGAGGTGGAGAGAAAAGAGAGCGGCAAACTCGTGTCCCAGAAGGGCTATGCGGAACGGATCATTCATCGATTCGGTATGCAGGAGGGAAAGAGTAGCACTACTCCTTTTGATTCGGGCATAAAACTTTGGCAGGATGAGGGGAGGATTCTTCTGGATCCTTTGGTGTTTTGGGCTCTAGATGGAAGTCTTATCTACTTGACGATTACAAGGCCTGACATTGCTTATGCAATTGGCTGAGTAAGTTAGTATGTGGCGGAACCGAGGAAGACTCATCTGATGGCAACAAAGAATATTCTGAAGTACGTGAAGTCCACTTCTGATATGGGTCTCCTTTATAGGAGAGACAAGAGTTTTACTCTTCAAGGATACTCAGATGCTGATTATGGGGGAGATCCATACGACCGTAAGTCAACATCCGGTTATGTATTTATGTGTCGATTAGCCAGTATCTCTTGGTTTAGCAAGAAGCAAGACTCAGTGTCTGTCTCTACTATAGAAGCAAAATACAAGGCTTTGGCCTTGGCAGCTCGGGAAGTCATCTGGCTCAGGAGACTAGTATATGATGTCTATGAAGAAGTGCGCGGTCCTACTCTGCGGTGCAGTGACAATGAAAGTGCCATGAAACTGGTGAATAATCCAGTTTGTCACGCACGGACCAATCATATAGAGATCAAGCACCACTTCATTCGGGAGAAGGTGTTGGAGGGATATCTTATGGTGGAGCATGTTTAGAGTGAGGACAAAATCGTGAACATCTTCGCGAAGCCGTTGCCGAAGGTGCCATTTACACAGTTACGAGTACTGATGGGCTTGATCACCACTTCTCACTTCAAGGGGGAGTGTTGAAAATTGTGAAGTGAAAGCGGGGGTTGATCGGGCAGACCGTGCGGCCTGGGCAGACTGATGGTGCGGCCAGGGCGGCCTGTTTATTACGACATAGTGGTAGTGTTCAGTCAGTTCAGCTTATGGTTCTTTAGTTGGCTGTTCTTTGAAGTAACCGGGCGGATAGGTGGTATATCTGCAGGAATGTGGCGGTCTCCTTTTGTGTTCACGGAGTCCGTTTGTTGCAGACTACGTATGTAGATCACGAGATTGACATTTGCCCGTGCCCTTGATCTCTGGTAGAGCGGTTGGTGATAACCGCGTTCGTGGTTGGCGGACTGTCTTGGGAGCGGGCGGTCTGACTTGTTGTCCGCCGAGCTCGCGCCATGTTTTGGTTGGTTGCTGTACTTGGTCACAATCTGTGACAAGTCCAGGGTATTCGCAGAGTCCGCAATGTCTGCTGGTTGACCGGGCGGCTTGTTCCTGTTGATTGTGGACTTATGTGGCGGGCTGGTGCAGTGTTCACAGGCTGTGCGGGCTGGTGCTGTGTCCGCGTGTAGCATGCAGATTGATGCAGTGTGTCAGTTGTTGCTGTGTCCACGTGCTGTGCAGCGTGCAGATTGGTGTGGTGTCCGCCGGATAGAGGACTAGCTTCTTACCTTGGTGCCTGGCGGATTGGCTGGTGTCCGGCCTTGTCCTTGCGGACTAGGCGGACTGTATAGTGCAAGATGCGAGCTGGGGTGGTGATTCCATCCACTAGGGCAGTGACCACACTCCTCACCCCGCCTATAAATAGGATCCCCAGTCACGTCAACAGTAACTGAATTAACAGTAAGTTGAGCGTGAATTAATTATTGTGGCCACAGTTTTCTAGTTCGCGCAGATTGAGAAGGTTTAACTGGTTGCTGTTTGCAGATTGTGCGGCTAGCACTGTGAAGGCAGGAGTTTGGTTCTGATTGCGGTCAGGAATCAGTGGAGCTTGAAGTTTACAATCGGTGTTTTGCAGCAGGTCGCATTTGCGGCCAGCCAGTCTTCTCTCCTTCAGCAATTCAAGTTCAATAACCTGTCCGCCGGTCTCGGCTGGCTAGGCGGCCTTTTATTTCAATTCGGCGGTGACTTGCAGAGCGCTCGTTCAGCAGAATAACGGGTTGTCAGCGGACTTCGCGGACTCCGTAGATCAGTGGTGCAGTAGGTGCTTGGCGGTCTCAGTGGACTCGACGGACTCGGCGGTCTCTAGGGCAGTCCGCCCTGCTAGAAGTTCTTGTTTGCTTGTTTTTGCTTCTTCTTTATACTTGGCAAAATCATGTCTCGCCATGTATGTCTTGCCTTGTAATGATGATAGTTGATAATACAAGATATGTGGTTGCTTTCTGTAGGCTCTGATTTACTTAGCTCAGTTGTTCCTGCGCCTGTTTCCCGCTTTATGCTTGGTCAAGTTGTCAGCTTGATAGTTCTAAAAGTTTTTACTTGGTATCAAAACTACCTTCTGATCAGCTTGTGAAATTTCAACATTTACTTGGTTCAAAATTACTGTTCTTATGAAGAGTGGCTAAACCATTTTGCTTGATAGGCTAGGGCAAGTCGAGAGCGCGCTTAGACACATCCTCTTGGTTGGGAGGCAACTCGATCATACTGAGATGCTCAAACTGCATATGGTGGAGAGAGATCTGGAAAGATGTGGTGAAGCTAGCAAGATGGTAGACGGGAAAAGCACTTTAAGAGAAGCTGATTTCGCTGCTACAACTGGAGCGGACTTCTCTCCTTTGGTAAATTATGTTTTCTGATCAAAGGTGTATTTGAATTCGGCTACATAGATATCTGGATGTGGTTGATACATTTTACTGAAATTAACAGATTTGCGCATTGAGAGCAGAAGCCCTTCTCCATCTCCATCGTTTGGAAGAGGCTGAATCGGCTTTGTCAAAAGCACTATGAAATGGAATCCTCTTCCCGGCCGTCCAAGTTCTTGGGTATGCTCTCCAATTCCTATATCTGCTTCACACAGGCCCAAGTTGAAATGGCATTGGGAAGGTGAGTTAGTAAAAATTGAGGCTCCGTTTGGGAGGACTTATTTTCACCGGTCAAGCGGTTACGATCCCATGAGCCGGACCTAAATTAGGTCCGGTTCATGGGGTCGTAACCGCTTGACCGGTGAAAATAAGTCATCCCAAACAGAGCCCGAGTCTCAACTTCGAACATAGGCTCTGTTTGGGACAATCATTATGTTTAAGTGTGTGGCGGTTTTAGCATTTTAGCTGTGTTTGGAACTCGACAGTGTTTATGGCCTAATTTCTTATTTCGAGTCAGAGCGTTTGTGAATTGTAACGCATAATAAGACCTGGATGACTGCGGGGACATTTTAACCCAAAATTTCATTTTGGGGAAATAGTGTTGTTGAAATTACTCACAAGCTGATCAGCCGATAGTTCTGCTACCAAGCAAATGCTTTCAGAGCTATCAAGCTGATCTCTTGATCAAGAGGAAAGCGAGAACTCGGTGCAGAAACACTCCAACCATAAACTGAGGTAAGTAATCAGAGGTAACAGAGAGCAACCACTGCTGCTGCACCATTGATCTACGGAGTCCGCGGACTACCTGTTATTCTGCTGAGACGACTGCTCTACAAGCTGCCGCCGAACTGAACGAACAGACCACCAAGTCCGCCGAGACCGGCGAACTGATTATTGAACTAGAACTTTAATGTCTGGAGAGAAGACTGACTGGCCGCAAAGTGCGATCTGCTGCAAACCGCTGATTGTAACCGTAGGTTTCACTGCTTCCTAACCGCAATCAGAACCAGACTCCTGGCTTCACAGTGCTAGCTGCACAACCTGCAAACAACAACCAGTTAAACCTTCTCAATCCGCGCGTACTAGAAAACCGAGCTCGCAGCAATTAATCCGCGCTTAAATTACTGTCCATTCAGTTACTATTGAAGTGACGAGGGGTGCTATTTATAGGCATGATGAGTAGTGTGGTTACTGCCCTAGTGAATAGAGTCACCACCCCAGCTCGCAGCTAGCACAACGTAGTCCGCCGAGTCCGCAAGGACAAGGCCATCATCAGCCGATTCGCCAGGCACCAAGTCAGGAAGGCAGTACGCTACCTGGCGTACACCGCACACTTCCGCATGCTGCTCAGCACGCAGACAGCAACAGCCCACATACTGCACCAGTCTGCACGCTACACGCGGACACTGCACCAGCCCGCACAGCTTGCGAACACCGCACCAGCCCGCACAGCTTGCGAACACCGCACCAGCCTGCCACACGAGTCCACGACCAACAGACACAGATCGCCCGGTCAACCAGCGGACACCGCGGGCTCTGCGAATACCCTGGACTTGTCACAGTGTATGACCAAGTCCAGCAACCCACCACACATGGCGCGAGCTCGGCGGATACGAAGCCAGATCGTCAACTCCAAGGACAGTCCGCCACCAAGAAACACGGTTATCACCCACCGCATCAACAGAGATCAAGGACATGGACCAATGCCGATCTCGCGATCTCCAAACTCAGTCCGGCACAACAGACTCCGCGGACTCGAACTGAGTCCGCCACTTTCCCGCGGATACACCACCAATCCGCCCGGTTACTACAAGGAGAATAAGTCAACAGCAGAACCACAAGCCGAGCTGACTGAACACCGCCATCAGGTCGCATTAGACATGCCGCCCAGGCCGCACCATCACTCAACCCAGACCGCACCATCTGTCCGCCCAGGCCGCGCGGTCTACTCGATCAACCACTTTGCCTTCACAATTTTCAACAAGTGTTGGCAATCGCCGCAATCCAAATACTATATGCATTTTTCACCACCGCGTCGTAAACGTCACCGCTCTCCAAAACAGAACTAAATCATAAATTGAGGATTTTGATTGAAGAGAATGGATGGTGGAAATTTTCCAGATTTGAAAATGCTATGGCATCAGTTGAGAAGGCGGGTCAAATAGATCCGCACAATATAGAGGTTTCCGTAATGTGGAACAACGTGAACTCTGTGGCAAGGGCTCGCTCCCAGGGAAACCAGTATTTTAAGTTGGGAAATTTCGCAGACGCCTGCACGGCTAATAGCGAGGGACTCAAGTATGATCCATTGAACCCGGTACTCTACTGCAACAGAGCTGCTTGCTGCTCCAAACTTGGGCAGTGGGTGAAATCACTAGAGGACTGCAATGAGGCTTTAAGAATTCACCCTACATACATTATGGCTCTTCTCAGGAGAGCAGCCTCCTATGCAAAGGTGAGACCTCTAATTCCTATATGATTCAACTTTGTGTGAAGGATGCTCGATAGCTAAATTAGTACCAATTTGTTAGCTCGAGAAATCGATTGAAGCTGTTAGAGATTACGACGTTCTCAGTAGAGAACTTCCTGCGGATACTGAGGTGTCGGAAGCGCTTTTTCATGCCAAAGTTGCGTTGAAGGAATCTCGAGGTGAGAAGGCCTCCAGCATGAAGTTTGGTGGTGTTGTAGAGAATATAATTGGTCTAATTGAGTTACAAGCAGCGGTAGCTCTTCCAGGTTAGCTTCTGTATTCTTGGGGTGCTTTGAATTTCTTCATGGTTTCTGTTTTAGTTTTGATATTCTTCACAAAATTTTCATGGTTGGAGTGTCATTCTAGAAACATGGAACATATAAACCCTTGAAGCGATTTCCATTTGTCATGATATTTTTTATGAAAACTTTGTGGATATAAACGTCATTGCGATTTCTATATATATCCTTCATTTAGGCTTTGTTCTGGGCGTTGGTGGCGGTGAGAAAAACTCTATTCCCACAACCACCGCTCTTTTTAGGTTGTATCGAGTGAGTTTTTTGAGTGATATGACAAGTTTTTTCAAAAGATGAGAAATGTGTTTTGGGGCCTTTTTGAGCAGCCGGTCTAATAGGGCTTTCTAAAAAACACATTCTTTTCTTTCAGTTTTCCTTTTTTTTTCGAGGATTTATTAAGGGTGCTGTTATTAGCAAACCCACTTTCGTTTCTATCAAACCAGCAAAAAAGCAGATTCAGCCATTTTTTTCATTTCTTTCTCTTCCCAAAATTTACTACTAGCAAACCAATCTTGTTTTTTTTTTTTTGTATTTTTGAATTTTAAGTCTCAAATGTTTCTCATTTGAAAAAGTGATAAACATGAAAGTTGTAGATCTCATCGAGATCTACAACTTTCAAGTTGACCATTTTTTGATTTGAAGCCGTTTAGGCTTCCAATTTGGGCCCGAAAAAAGACACGCATGGAACGTGTCGTCGGTACAAATTTTCGGCGTGATTTTTTTCGTGGCCCAAATCGGAGGTCTAAACTGTTTCAAATCAAAACGTGTTCAACATGAAAGTTATAGATCTCGTCGAGATCTGCAACTTTCATGTTGAACACTTTCATGACTTTTTTTCAGGAGTCAAATCGGGGGTCTAAATTGCTTTAAATCAAAAAATGTTCAACATGAAAGTTGTAGATCTCATCGAGATCTACAACTTTCATGTTAAACACTTCTCATGAAAATATACGTATAAAACGCAGTTCAAAAATACGCGAAAATTTTTATATTGGTTTGCTAGTAACAAAATGGTTTTCAAATAGCCATTTTAAAAAATGCCGGTTTGCTAATAGTAATGGTTTGCTAGAAACCAAATTGGGTTTGCTAGTAACAGCACCCTTTATTAAAGTCACGTCCCTACCATTTTTGATGTCTTTCTTCCACTACAAATATTTTCTTATCTCATCTGCAATTCTTCACTCATTCACAACGGCGGAATTAGAAATTTTATGAAGCTCAGACACAATTAATTTAAACTTAGATTTCAACGAAATAACAACGTACATAATACCTAATTTGTATCTAAATTGAAATCAAAAAATTTTTGATATTGCAAAATCAAATTAAGTTGGAAGTCATAATTTGGAATCAAACAATTGATCGCAGTATGGATATATTCGTATATTTCTCTATCTACAATATTCGTATATTTTTCTGTTAGAGTCGAGTTGTTCTGAAATAACAAAACTAAGTTTGACTCTTTCATGAGTTTCTTGCAAAAAGAAATGATTTACTCACTATAAAAGGATGACATCTTTATAATAAATTATTACTTTCTCAGTAATAAGCATGAAGGTGGATCATAAAACAAAATAAATGGGAAAATCATCAAAATCAAAATGAAAATGTAAAAGGGAAAAAACTCAAAATGGAAAAGGAAGACATACATGCTCTCAAGACTCGAGCTCTGCCCCCCTTGCGAAGAAAAACTGTGGAGGCGCCAGACATCAACAACAAAGTGACTTGCTGATGACGAGATTCAAACTATTGATTTAAAGTGCTTTTGGCACTTTAGTGTGAATATTCTGACTGTCATTATGCTTGAACGTAAATCAATAGTTTCTAACTGCTACTATTGATTTAAAGTGCTTTTGGCACTTTAGTGTCAATAGTTCCCAAAATTTCAAAGAAAATGCGAGTAAAGCGAATCGAAAAACATGCACTCAGATGCCGAGAACATCCAAAACCCTAACAAAAAGGTGGAATCAAAACTCAAAAGGCAGAGAGTGAAGAGTAAATGAGTAATGGAAACATACGGTGAACTGGCGAAGTGGGAGAGATTGACGATTGTCCAGGCTATGCCGATTGTCGGGGGTGCATTCGAAGACGGAAGACGGGCAGCCTTTGTGTTTCGCCCGTTTGCCTCTGCGTTTCGCCGCTCATAGTCGCACAAAAATGGGGGAAAAACACTAGCAGACAACATCGAATGCTTCAACCGCCGCGCCTGTAGAAAATTTCGCGAAAACACACCCCGGCACGTGCCCGGGTGTGTCTTTGCATGGGTCCGACCCTGCTCATTCACGATCTATGCTTCTCGCCGATGACCTTTTGTAACCCGCTTATTTAAGATATGTATAATATTTACTTATCTATGCGATAAATGATTAGAATAAAATATATTTTATTATTAAAAATCTAAATATTATTATTAAAAAATTATTCTTCCAAATAAAAAAATAAAAATTACCTTTTGAAAAACACTTAATTGTGATAATCCAAATAGTCTCAAACATCTTTTTGGATCTAATATCATCACTGATTTGATTTCCCACCACAGCAATTGGATTGTGAAATGCTTTAGTGTCCGTTGACTGAAATGAGTATTTTAAGAATTTCATACAATTATATTGTAATATCCTAATATTAATCTATAGATGTTGAGTTATTTTATTGGATTAGAAAGCTGTAATTCATTACACTTTTTAGTTGCAGCTACTAAGCTATTCTTAAAAAAAGAATTTTTTTAGCTTTCATGCAGTGCATTTTCTCACATCAGTTATCACGAAACAAGATTAAGAGCGAAAATAGGGAGAAAATTTAAGCTGACTTATAAGAATTCGGCCACGCCAAATCTTAAAAACTTAGAATTAGGCGTAATTCCTGTAAAAATTTATGAAGGAAGCCGCAAGAGATTGTATGAACACTCAACTATAACCAAAGTCAAGTAGAAATCAGTAACAACAACAACACAAGAGTCTCTAATTGGAATTAACTTTTTTTACAGGGTGAGACATACATTGCAAGACATGATTTTACAATGTAAATCAGGGAACAAAAAACAACAACGAGAAGTATTAGCGCGGACAGATTCCTGAATCCGCACAAACCGCCTACTCGCCAGCTGAGTCCGCCGAGACCGTCAAAGCCTCCTATCCGCGGCTAACCGCGCGGACTGCTGTTATTGAAATGTTGAGCTAGGAACAGAACCCGCTAATTGACCGGGCGAACTGCTCCACTTATCCGCAACCCCGAGGAAGAGATCAAGCCACGAAGACCGCGACCTGCTGCTTAACCGCTGACTGTATCTGCGAACAGTTCCACACCAGCCTTCTGCTTGACTCCTAGCCGCCTGGTGTTAGCCGTACAGTCTGTACAGAACCAACTTCTTTAGTCGTAGTGGTTAGAAAATCGTAACCGCAAAATCAATCGCAAGCTCGTTCTTACTGTTTACTGTTATTATTTATGACGAGCCGAGGGGTCCTATTTATAGATGTGAGGAAGAGTGCCGTCACAACCTACACCAATTGGATAACCGCACATCAATCATGTCGGCTAGCACATTGTATCCGCACAGCGCGGACACCAATATCAGATCGACGGGTCGCGCCTATCAACAATGCCGGATAGGCGACCAGTCTGCCAACCCTGCGTACACTACTACAAGTCCGCGCATCCCGCAGCCAGTGACTTGGACAAAATCCGTCCAGCCAATACTGCCGAACTCGCTGAATACTAGAGCAGTCCACACTAGGCGAATACCAGAGCAGTCCGCAACTAGGCGAACTCAATAAGCTAAGAAACTAGCTGGACGTAGTCCCCCCCAGACCAAGACCATCAAACTCTGTGGTCTCCAATCGTAATCGCGCCACTTGATACTAAGATCGTGGCTTACAGAACAATTTTTGTCTGCCACCATGAGAACTGCTCCATCAGTCCGCGCGAACTCCAGGCAACCTGTCCGTGCAACTGTGTCAACTCTACGATCTAACATCCAGATCGCAAACACAGAATCATGTCGGACACCGATGAGCTCCAGAAAAGTTCGCAACACCAACCCTGCCGAACTCGGCGAACTCCAGATTGAGTCTGCTACACCTGCAGTCGGAACTTGTCAAAATGACCAAGTCCATACCAGCAAACTCTGATCTACCTCGCCCGAGAAGGCACCAGCAACCTGGCGGAAAGCCACCCCAGTCCGCGATATCCACCTGCCTTCTTGCAATCCATAGAACCTGCGAACTTGACGACCTCCAAAAGAGTCTGCCACTACCCGCGGATAACCAATCCTATTCGCCTGGTTACATAACCAGAGTCCTTGTTGGTCCAGAGCGCCATAGAAGATCCACGGCCGAAACCGGTTGCCCGACAAGGCTATCCGCCAAAGCTATCCGCCCAGTCCGCGTGGTCTTCTGCGGTCTGTGCGGACTCCCCAAATCGTACTCCCGGCTTCCACCACTTCAACAATTTCAACATAAACAACAACAAATCGATTGACTGGAAGCAGTAAAATAAAAAGAGCACAGGGAAGTGGAAGAGAAAGAAAGAGGAAGATCTACCTATGAAGATATTGGGTTGGCGATATTAGAGCGGCGAAAAGGGCTCGACAAGGAGGAAATGATGCTGCACAGTTATCACAAAACAAGGGCAAGAGCGAAAATCGGGAGAAAATTCAAGCGGACTCCTAAGAATTCAGCCACGCCTAATCTTAAAAACTTTGAATTATGATGCAATTTCAATTCCACCTGAATTCTCTCTTGTCGAACACCGAAAAGGAATTCCGTAGTACTCAATTCCAACTTCGAATTCCAAATCCCTCTTGCCAAACGGGTTGTTAAGGATTTGAAAATTTTGTGACTGGGATTGAAGAATCGGGACATCGAAAATTCTTAGTTTAGGTATAGATTTTTTTTAAGGCAAGGAGAGTGCTTGTGTACTCTTTCTACGACACTATCTTCTTTTCTTGCTTGCTTTCAATTTTCATTTGAAAATTTTGACAACATTTTTGGTGTGAACATGTACAATATATCCAGCAGCATTAGCCTCATTCTCAACAGATCGGGGGGGGGGGGGGGATTGAGGCTGGCTTGGGCTCAGACCCCCTGTACTGCACTTTTACTAGCCACACTATGAAATTTTCGGATCTTGGAATGAGCAGAAGTTATATCAACTAAAAAGTTAGATCACAGACAAAGACACATGCAGCAACAAGAGTTCTTTATTGATAATAGCAGTGTTCTCACAAAGAGAGACATACATGGCGAGACATGATTTCATAAGCATGTAAAAAACAAAAGAACAAAAAACAGTAAGATAACTGCGGCCTGAGAATACAGTCCGCCGAAACTGCCACAAACCGCAACTGCTGTCCGTCAGACCGCCGAGGCCGGCACACTGCACTAGCCGCTTGAACACGAACACAGTCCGCAACCTCCAGAACCAGACCGCTGCTTCAGACCACCGCTTCTGAACTACACTCCACAGATTGCTATCCGCGAACTTCCCCAAGTCACAAGCTAGAAAAAAAGCTGCTTGGTCCTATCCGCACAACCTGCACAGACAAGTTACTTAAGCAAGCCGCACGATCAGAAAATTCAGTCCGCAGGTTCCAACGCGAGTTTGTGCTTACTGTTCTTCGATGATTATTATTCCGTGTCCCACGTTTGTCCTATCAGGTTCGAATGACAATGGGGGGTCCTATTCATAGGTACGAAGAGAAATGTAGTCACCGCCCTAGCTGATAGGAACACCTCCCCAGCCCGCAATCAGCCTTCACAAGTGCGCCCAGTCCGCATGGACATGGTCAGTCCACAAGACAATCCGCCTACAACAGTCCTGGATAAGGACAAGTCCGCAACACCTGCGGACAGCACTCCAGCTCGCAACAGACCGCCTAGATTGTCAAGTCCTCCAAGACCGTCGAAGGTAGGCAAGGCAGTTCACAGCAAGACTGTGAATAAGGCATCAGACCGCCAAGTCCGCCGGACCAATAGCGATCTCCCGAACTCCTACTTCAGTCTGCATAGGCCGCTCAAGATCAATCTTCACGACATGCACTATATACTAGGCCGCACCGCAATCCGCATAGATCGCGGCCTCCAGTCCGCTTTGTCATCCGCACAGTCTGCGTGGTTTGTCTGATCAGCCATTTACACTTCAACAATTTCAACACATAGACCGCGTCTCCAGTCCGCTTTGTCGTCCGCACAATCTGCGCAGTCTGCGCGGTTTGCCTAATCAGCCACTTACACTTCAACAATTTCAACACTCCCCTTGAAGTGGGAAGTGGAAATCAGCCTAAGCAAACTTCGCAACCGGGTGAACGGTCCCTTGGCTAGAGGCTTCGTGAGGATGTCCGCCACATTGTCTATACTCCGAACATGCTCAACCATAAGAGATCACTCAAACATCTTATCACGAATGAAGTGGTTGTAGGATCAAGCGCATACCCAACTGTTCCAAAAGCCCGGACTGTTGGAAATGGTGCTACTTAATTTCTTAAATAAGTAGCAGAGGGCCACAAATCAAGTGATGGAACGCCGGACCCAACAATCCCCCCGGCGTCCAGCACAACACGTCAGCTCAGAGGTGGGGTTACCACATGGCCCACATGGCTCAGAGGTGGGGTTACCACATGTCCACAGTTGCCTGACCCTCCGGACCCACACAGGTAGAAGGGAAAAATCAGGATTTAATAGCGCCCCCCCTGTCTTGAACCCGTGACCCGCTCTGATACCAAATGTAGGATCAAGCGCATACCCAACTTTTCCAAAAGTCCGTACTGTTTTAAAGGGTGCTACTTAATTTCTTAAATAAGTAGCAGAGCAACACGGATCAAGTGAATGAACGCCAGACCCAACAGTGGTGCTCGATCTCTATATGTTTGGTTCTCGCATTGTAGGATCTCGAACCTTCATATGGATATCATCCACCAATCTTCTGAACCAGATGGATTCTTGAGCTGCCAAGGTCAAAGCCTTATATTCTGCTTCTATGGTAGAGACAGATACCGAGTCCTACTTCTTGCTACACAAGGGTACAACTGTTGGGCCCGCCATAAAGACATATCCAGACGTTGACTTCCGATCATCCGAATCTCCCCCATAAGCAGCATCCATTTAGCCATGCAACTCAAAACTGGTGTCTCTCCTATAAAAGAGACCCATATCTGAGGTTGACTTCACATACTTCAAAATACTTTTTGCAGCCATCAGATGAGGTTTCCGTGGTTCCACCATGTACTGACTCACCCTGCCAACTGCATATGCAATATCTGGTCTAGTGATCGTCAGGTAGATCAAGCTCCCAACCAGTGCTCGGAACACCAAAGGATCAGAAAGAATTCTCCCCTCATCACGTCGAAGTTTCAGACCTGCTTCCAGAGGTGTAGAACTGCTTTTCCCTCTTTCCATGCCAAATCGGTGTACCATCCGCTCTACATAGCCAGTCTGGGACACAAGAATTCCGTTCTCCCACTTCTGTACCTCAAGTCCAAGGAAATGGTGAAGCTCACCCAAGTCCTTCATCTCAAATCTGATAGCAAGCTCGGCCCTCAGCCTTGCTACCTCCTCTTTTGAATTTCCGGTGACAATCATGTCATCCACATACAACAGTACGATGACCTGAATCTCTCCCCTCTTCTTGACGAACAGGCTAGAGTCTGAGTCTGAAGCAAGAAACCCGCAGAATAAGAGAAATTCCGTAATCTTCCCATACTATGCTCTTGGAGCTTGCTTCAGTCCGCAAAGGGCCTTCTTCAGCTTGTAGGCGTAGTCCGGATGCACTATAGAAATAAACCTAAGTGCCTTGATCATAAAATATCCTTGTCAATCTCGCCGTAAAAGAAGACATTTTTCACGTCGAGCTGCCAAATTTCCCATCCACTGAACGTCGCTAAGGCAATAACCACCTGTACTGAATTCATCTTAGTAACTAGACTAAACGTCTCCTCATAATCTTCCCCATACTGTTGTGAAATTCCTCGAGCTATAAGGCAAACCTTATACCACTCGATGCTGCCATCTGCCTTCTTCTTCAACCTGTAGACCCACTTACAAGTCACTGGAGTAATGTCTTCAGGCTTAGGTACAAGAGACCACGTCTCATTATTCTTGAGCGCAGCCATCTCCTCCCCCATAGCACAGTCCCACTCCTTGACCCCTGTGGCCTTCTCGAATCATGATGTCTCCCGCTCATCCAGAGGACCAGCAAAGAAACATAAGATGAAACTCACCATGTTTTCTTCTATATAACGAGCTAGTGGTTTGATAGTCCTCTTTGATCTCCTCAAAGTTGGCTCTTGACTAACCACCTCCTCAGCTACCTTTTATGTACTAGCTTCTCTTCTAGATGCGCTTGGAGCATCACTCCCTTACTTCCAGAACCAGAAGTTTCCTCCTCTGAGCTAGATACAGCTGGTGCTCCTAGTAAAACAGGCAGCTCTACTTGAAGATTCACAGCAGCTTTTTCTTGCCCGTCAACCCTGCTCTCAGGTAGTTCATCTCCTGAACTTCCTTTGTAAGATGTCAGCTCATCAAACACCACATCCTGAGAAACAACAAATCTTCGTGTCTCTAGATCCATGCACTTCCAACTCATCTTCCTGTCATCATACCCCACAAAGACTAGCTTCCTTGCTTTCGCATCTAGCTTCGTCCAAAGAGTGTTAGGAACATGCACATAGCAGTTTGACCCAAATACTCGAAGGTGAGCAACACTTAGTTTCCCCTTGAACATCAGTTCATGAGGAGTCATCATGTTGATTGGACTTAGAGGCATTCAGTTAATAACTGAAAGAAATAGTGCCTAATCACCTAGAGGGGGGGGGGGGGGGGGGTGAATAAGTGAACTTTAACTTTTTAAATTTAAGGAAGAAATATTGTACAGTAAATGCAATTCTACAATTATCACAATACAGCAACCATACAATCAAATATACACAAAGTGCACACAGGATTTATAGTGGTTCCCCAAGGTCTGGGTACGTCCACTTTCCCCCTTCGCCTATCTAGTAGTGTACTAGATTCAGCCTAACATCAGCACTTCTCCTCAGATCCTCAGATCTTACAGCTCAGAACCCCAAACAGGTTCCTACAACTCAGAGTGTCCCAACTCCTACAACTCAGGCAAAAAACCCTACCACTTAGTCTTCAACAAGACCTACACTCAGGCTAAACAGCCCTACCTCAGCCTTCAACAAGGCCTACACTCAGAGATTAGATTCTCCTACACTCAGGCTTAAAAAGCCCTACCTCAGCCTTTATAGATTTAGGCTTACAACTCAAATACCTTAGGATCATACAGAAAATAAAGTTTACAAAGTGAATAACCACAACTCTGACAGAGAGAGATGAGTTGACTGGCTTCTTGATGAGTTCTTGGATGAACTTGGCAGAGATCAACATCCCTTGGTTTTCTTCAAAGCTTCTTGAATTAAAACACAGTAGGGTTGGATCTCCTGTGAAGATGATCTTCAATCAACTTCTGTCTTGAGATTCAGATCTCAATCTGAATCTTACTTAGCAGCCCGGTTCAGCAGCTGCTCTTCTTAGAAGGATCTCTCTCTCCTACTTTTTAGATCTTCTGTTGAAGGTATTCTTCTTTTGTGTTGTTAGATCTCTTGATTGATTGTTGTCAATCTGTAATCGTGATTCTTCTCTTCTTTCTGTTGAAGGAGAAAGTCCTTTATATAAGCTTTCTCCATGGTGACCGGCTGATCCGGTTTCTAACAACCTTCTGACGGCTCTGACAGTTGCAGTTGACCGGTTGAAATGACAGCTGTCAAGTCATCCAGTCACTTCTTGAAATCACTGTCACTGTCTGAAAGTGTCGAGACAGATAGTCATTATGTGTCGACACAAATAGACTAAGTGTCAACACAAGTAGACTAAGTGTCGACACTAGCTTTGTTGGTGTCGATACAACTCCTTGTGTTGTTGTAACAGCTTCTCGACACTGCTTCTTCAGAATGTGTCGACACTGATTCTGTGTGTCAACACAAGCCTTCTGTTGAATGTGTCGACACTGATTCTGTGTGTCGACACAAGTACTTCTTCTTTAATACTCAGTTGAATTCTGCTGTGTGTCGACACAACTCCATTGTGTCGACACATCTTCTTGTGTTGAAACTTGCTGAGTGTCGACACATCTCCTTTGTGTCGACACATGCCTTCATGTGTTGAAACTTGCTGAGTGTCGACATATCTCCTTTGTGTCGACACATGTACTTTAACTTTGTTGAAGTTTGCTGAGTGTCGACACAACCTCCTGATGTCGACACTTTTGCTGTCGACACTGTCTCTAAGTGTCGACACATTTGATGTCGACAATTCTTCACAGTGTGTCGACACAGCCTGTATGTGTCAACACTTTTCTTCTGGTGTCGACTCTGCCTTCCTGGTATTGACACAATTACTCTAAGTGTCGACACAGCTTCTCTAGGTGTCGACACAAGCCTTCATAAGTGTCGACACTTCTCCTCTAGGTGTCGACATATGGACTTAGAAACTTTTCTGCATTTTCTGCAATTACTTAACCTACACATATAAACTCAAAGCACATCAAATACACCTTGATGTATATCATTGATTAGGGTGAGGCTTCTTCAAATCAGGTGCATATATTCCAATGTACCCAACAATCTCCCCCTATTTGGAGAAGTCATAACCCTTAGTCAATGATATACACCATTCATAACAAATACTCAATATGATGTATAACAGTATTATATGACTGGGTAAATACTTAACAAAACATGTATAAACAATCATTACATAATACAAATGTAACAGTTCAAACATTATTTTGTTATAACTTCCAATAGTCTCATTAACCAAAAGTTTACATTGATTTTAATGTAAAAGATTACAGAGTTGTAAACTTAAGAAAATCCTAATCTACGGCTGCTCTGGCTCCTTGATAACAATGCCCTTTCCAGATTGAATCTTTGCTTGAACTGGAGCATCATTGTCATCAACAGGCTTCTTTCCCTTAAGATCTTTCTTTTTCTGTTCTTCAGCCCTAATCTTCTGTCTCTCAAAATAATGATAAGGCTTAGGGAAATACTTGCTAGGCTACTGTGCATTAGGAGGTAGCTTCCCTAATTTAGCCTTCCTTCTGTATTGTACTATGGCCTCTTGCCTAGCCTCATGTTTTTTTCCATTCCTGGTCAGAATACCATTTGCCCCTCTCTAGGAAATTATCCTTAGCAGCATTCCAAGCAGTCAATATGATATTCCTAGAGGTTGGGCTCCATTGCGCAAAGTCTGGCCTTAATTCAGCCTGCTCTCTAAAACTCTTCTTAGATAATTGGGCTTCTTGCTCCTTTAATAATGCCTCTTGCTCTTTTAATACTGCCTCTAGCACAGGCTGTACTACTTTCTCAAGAATAACATTCTGATTACCCTCAGGAGGACTATACATAGACTGTACCTCCTAATGTATCATGTCAAAATCTTCAGGAGGGTAGATCACCTGAGATACTTCAGCTTGCTCTCCTCCAAAATATGCAGGATTTATTACAGACTCTGCTACATTATCATCATCACATAAAGATGGATATCCAAGGGTGGCTCTGATGTTATTTGAAATCCATTTAGCATGGTCAGAGCCTGCTTTGACTAATACCCTCTCCTCCTTTATGACTTCTCTTTCTATATGATCCCTAAGATCATCCTTCTGGAATCTGATTTGACCATTCAAATAGTTAACTCCATCTTTATAAAAAGGTTTTAACCTTTGGAGCTTTTCAGTGATAGCCTTTTGTGAATCATCAATGGCAGTTTTAACAGCAGTGAGGCTTTCTTGTAATTGCTTATCAAAGGCTTCTTTGGCAGTAGCACTTACAGCAGTCTGGGCAGTAGCTATATTTTTCATTTCACTGACAATGACATTATGAGAAGCAGTCAGATTGTCATTCATTCTAATCTGATTTTCCAAAACATATCCTTGTTTTACTGCCATGTCATCAACCTGTTTCTTGATATTCTCTTGATGAGTAGCTAGATAGACCACTGCATTGCCTCCTTTATGGAAACAATCAGTCATTTCCTTTTTGTGTTGATTCACTTCAAATCTTATGGACTTTATGTCTTGAGCTAAGGAAAATTGTAGCTCCTTATGGTGCTCATCCATATAAGTTTCCATTGCCTTTCTTTGCTCATCCAGCTTTATTTGCAAAGCCACCAACAAAGAACTATAGTCAGCAGTTGGGGCTTGTTGAGGAACTATGGTTTGCAGTGCTTTCTTGTAGGTCTGGCTTCTTCTCTTAAAGACCTGGAACTTTCTTTTCTTGGCTCTAGCAGCCTCTTCATCCTCTGAAGCAGAAGTACTGGCAATGTCTACCCTGTCCTTAGGACTAGGAGGTAAATCCTTCTCAGTCCTTGGTAGCTCCTCAGCATTCCTTTGCTCCTTATTCTCTTTTCTTGCAATGTCCTCTACATGCACCCCATCAAGGTCTACCTGCTTCCCCTCAACAGCTGCTTTCTCTCCCTCAAAGTCAGTCTGTAAAAGATTAGGGAACAGCTCTTCTAGTGTAAACTCATGTTGAGGTTGGACAGGAGAATCTCTTATCTCAGGAGCAACTAATACCTCTTTATCAGCAACTGATGTGTCCTCCATGACAACATCTTGTGGTTGATTATGTAACTGTGTTTGCTGATCAACATCAAGTAATGATTCAGTCAAAACTTCATCCTCAATAGTGAAATTTAATTGATTAACTTCAGTGATTACCTCTAGAATTGTTTGGGTATCCCTTTCACTCTCTAATTGAGTTGGCTCATCCACATGTAGAGGCTCCCCCTGGAGTGGATCCAGGTGAATAGGGCTAGCTGATGGTAGCTCCCCCTGCCTCTGGGCATCTTCTTGTCTTGCTGGTGACTGTCCAGCATTGTCATCTTCTCCATCATCAGAACTAAAAACCACCCGCTCCTCTGAGCTACTTGAGGATTCTAGAGCCACAATGGCTTTCTTCTTCTTCTTCTGAGGTGTTTTCTTTTTTGGAGTTGACATTTCCTTTGTCAACACTCTATCCCACCTTGAGATAATCCTAACATCCATTCTCCTCATATGGTTTATCTTAGATCCAGCAGTTTGGTTCATCACTTCAGAGATACTTCCAGCTAAGTATAAACTCAGAATCCTACCCAGATTGGGCTTCTTCAGACTTTTCTTTATCTTATCAAACATAACTACTGACCAATCAGTCTTAAGTTGGAAAATTATCCTGGTCATCAAACTGAACATGTGAGCTGATATTCTATCATGCCCACCAGGCTTGCTCAGAATTACCTTGCCAACTATTTCAGACAAGAACTTGCCCTGCATGTTCATGTCTTTCCTGTTGAAAACTGATCCAATTTTCAGGCTTGAGTCAAGTCCACACCATGCCAGTGCCTCCCTTGTCTTTGAAGCAGGTACATCTTCCTCTTCTTTAGTTCTAGGGAGATATAGAACTTTTCTGAGACTTTTCTGGGTGATCTTGACTTTTGCCCCATGAACCTTGGACTTAATCTTGAGTCCAGTTTCATCAAGTGTAGCTCCAGTAAAGAATTCGAGGACCTCCTTCTTCCATATCTTGATTGGTTCAGAAACAAGATATTATAACCCAGTCTCTACAACTAGGGTTATCACACCTTGGATTTCTTGTTCCGCGTCATCAAAGGCGTGTCGCACGAGCTCATAACCTTCATTAATGTTCTCTTCTAGCTTGTGCACCATTAGAGTTTGAAGAAATTTTGAATTTAGAGAAGAGAAGTGTCGACACACAAGTTTGGTCTCGAAACTATGGTGAGCGTGTCGACAAACAATGGTGAAAACCTATTTATACCTTTCTAAAATCGAAGGTGAAAAGGCGCGTCAAAATACTTGAAATGTGTCGACACTGTTGAAAAGTGTCGACACTTACTTCTAATGTCTCGACAACTATGTGTCGACACAAATATAGTCGACAGAATATATGTGTCGACACTTATATATATCAGCTCGACACTTAGTCGAGACTCTACTCGATGAATTCTATGTAAATCCTAAGTGTCAACACCACCCTGGATGTGTCGACACCTACTCTGTATGTGTCGACACTAATTCTCTGAAGTGTCGACACTTACTGTCTAGATGTGTCGACACCATTTCTCTGAAATGTCGACACCACTTCTATGTGTCGACACAGACAACTCTGTGTGTCGACACCATTTTACTTAGCCAATTTTAAACTATTCTAAGTTTATCATTCCTAATTCAATTTTAAACTTATTGAATTTGGTTTCATCTAGGGGCTTAGTAAACATATCAGCTAACTGATTATCTGTCTTAACATAATCTAGGGAAATGTCTCCTTTTTCTACATGTTCTCTAAGAAAATGGTATTTAATTTCTATGTGCTTAGTCCTACTATGGCAGACAGGATTATTTGCAATAGAAATGACACTTGTAGAATCACAAAATAAAGGTGTTCTACTTACTTAAATACCATAATCTTCTAGCTGGTGTTGAATCCATAAGAGTTGTGCACAACAACTTCCTGCATTAACATATTCTGACTCAGCTGTGGAGATGGCCACACTGGTCTGCTTCTTGCTACTCCAAGACACCAGCCTTCCACCTAGAAATTGACAGGTTCCTATAGTACTCTTCCTATCTTCCTTGTAGCCTGCAAAATCTGCATCTGAATAACCTGTCAGTACAAAATCTCCATTCCTAGGGTACCAAAGGCCTAGATAAGGTGTGCCCTTAAGATATCTCAAAATTCTTTTGACTGCTGTCAGATGAGATTCTTTAGTGCAAGCTTGGTACCTAGCACAGACACATGTAGCATACATGATATCTGGTCTATTAGCAGTCAAATACAGTAGGGAGCCAACTATCCCTCTATACAAAGTTTCATCTACAGGTTTCCCTGCATCATCTTTGCTTAGAGACATGCTTGACCCCATAGGAGTTTTCATGGTAGTGGATGATTCCATACCATACTTCTTTATTAACTCTATGGTGAACTTAGACTGGCATATGGATAATCCATCTTCAGTCTGTCTAACTTGAAAACCCAAGAAGAACTTAAGTTCCCCCATACTGCTCATTTCAAATTGTCCTTGCATAAGTTTTGCAAATTTTCTGTAAAGACTACTTTCTGTAGACCCAAATATTATGTCATCTACATATATTTGGAGTAAGATAATCTTGCCTCTGGATTCCCTAAGGAATAGAGTCTTGTTTATTTTCCCCCTTGAGAATTTGTTCTCAATGAGGAAACTAGATAGGGTTTCATACCAAGCCCTTGGGGCTTGTTTTAACCCATACAAATCCTTCCTAAGTCTATATACATAATCAGGTTTAAGAGAATCAACAAAACCTGATGGCTGCTCTACATAGACTTCTTCCTTCAGATTTCCATTCAGAAAAGCTGACTTAATATCCATTTGATATACCTTGAACCCTTGATATGTTGCATAGGCAAGGAACATCCTTATTGCTTCCAGTCTTGCTACTGGAGCAAAGGTTTAATCAAAATCAATACTTTCTTCCTGCCTATATCCCTTTGCAACAAGTCTAGCTTTATTCTTTATGATGATTCCATTCTCATCCAACTTGTTCTTAAAGATCCACTTAGTTCCAATAATGTTGTGATCCTTGGGTTTAGGAACTACCTCGCAAACCTTGCATCTTTTGAATTGATTCAGCTCCTCTTGCATGGCCTCAATCCAATGAGGGTCTAGGATTGCTTCTTCAAACTTCTTTGGCTCTACTTGGGATAGAAAACTGGAGTAAAGAAATGTACTTAGATTCCTGCTCCTTATTTGCACCCCTTGTCTGGGATCTCCAATTATTTGATTGGCTGGATGATCCTTTAAGTGCCTATTTGCTAGAGGCAGCCTGTCTTCAGGTTGTACACCTTCAGTCTCTTCATTTAGCTGCACCTCTTGGTCTTCTTCAGTATCATGAGTATCTTGTACTCCCCCTGGACAACAACCACCATCTTCCACTTGCTGACTTGTAGAAGAACCTTCTGTTAAGGTAAGCTTGTCCATTCTTTTAGTTACACCTGTGGAGCTGCAAACACTTCTTGGCAATTCATTGTTAATGAGTATATCTTCATCAAAAACTACATGAACAGACTCTTCTACAACTTGAGTAATCAAGTTGTAGACCCTATAAGCCTTACTATTATTGCTGTACCCAACAAAGATCCCCTCTTGGGATTTGGCAGCAAACTTGGTTAGATAAGACTTACCATTGTTAAGGATATAACACTTGCAACCAAAGATCCTGAAATAGGATAAATTTAGTTTTCTGCATTTCACAATCTCATAGGGGGTTTTCTTGTGGCTCTTGGTGATAGTAGCCCTATTGATCACATGACAAGCAGTGTTTACTGCCTCAGCCCAGAAATATTCTAGGAGAGATGTGTCACTCAATAGGGTTCTACCAGCCTCTATCAAGGTTCTATTTTTCTTTTCAGCAATACCATTTTGCTGAGGTGTTCTTGGTGAGGAAAATTCCTGAAAAATTCCAAATTCTTCACACAGTTTTGTCATACTGTCAGACTGAAATTCAGTACCATGGTCACTTCTGATTTTGTGTATTGTACTGTCCAATTCATTCTAAATTTGTTTAACAAAACTATATAAGATACTTGGGGTTTCAGATTTTTGTCTAAGGAAGAACACCCAGGAATACCTTGAATAGTCATCTACAACCACAAATATGTAGACCTTCCTACCTAGGCTGTGAACTGGCATAGGACCAAAAAGATCCATATGCAAGAGGTATAGACACCTCACAACATCTTTGTTCTCAAGGCTATGAAAGGTGGATTTGGTCTGCTTGCCTTTTTGACAAGCTGAGCATATCCCATCCTTTATACACTTAACCTGAGGACCATTCCTCACTAACGCTTTGCTAAAGAGTTGGCCAATTGTCTTATAGTTAAGATGAGCCAGCCTCTTGTGTCATTTAACACAATGTGAGACTTTCTCATCAGCTACAAGACAAATAGGAGAAACAATGTTCTCACATAAAAGTCAAGACAATAGACATTTCTCTTCCTATATCCTGTCAGAATGATCTTTTGATCACTTGACCTTTTGATATGACAACCGTCCTTGACAAATGAGATGTCATATCCTAAATCACTCAGCTGACTTATGCTAATGAGGTTATGTTTCAAACCCTTTACATAAGCCACTTGAGTAATTGTAATTTGGTTACAAGAAATATTACCAAAGCCTTTGATGATTCCTTTTTCTGAACCACCAAAGGTAACTTTAGGGCCATCCTTGATCGGTGTATATTCCTTCAGCAACCCCCAAGTTCCAGTCATGTGTCTGGAACATCCACTGTCCAAGTACCATATAGGGGTATGACTACTTGGACACACCTGCAAAACAGATTACTTAACCTTAGAACCCAAATAATTCTTGGGTCCTTGGTGAAGGTTAGTCTGACCTTTAACAAAACTACCTGTAGCTGTTCTAGTAGGAAGTTTGCTACTCTCTTTGACACTTGAATTGTGCCAACAATTTATGGCAAAGTGGCCTATCTTGCCACAACACCAGCACTCAAACATGTTGTACCTTTGTTTAGGTACAACCCTGGCTGAGACTGCAGGCTTCTTGTTTAGTGCCGGGGCTTTGCCCTTAGATTTGGACCTAACTGTCCAGACAGGTTTTGTAAACCCCAATCTAGTCTTACCCTTTTGAGGTACAAACTCATCTATCAAAGGTAAAATAGATTTTGGTTTAGAAAAACTTGCTACAATCTCTCTCTCCTTCTGAAGTCTAGCCTCCAGATTTCTAATTTGATCATTCTTAAGTGTAATAGTACCCATCTGAATAACAATAATGTTCTTCAGCCTGGCTATTTCATTCAGTTTCTGATCAAATAACTTGTCTGAATCAGCAGCAGCCAATTTAAGACTAGTAATCTCCTTTGCCTGAGTTTTGGCTAAGGTTTTGCTCTTCTTCAAGGCCTGCAACATGTCCCTATATTCATCAATTAATTGATGAATATCTCCTTCAGATTCATACCTACCCACATCACTTGATGCAGATGTATCTGATTCTGACTCAGTACTAGAAATTGAACTAGAAGAACAACTTTGTACCTTACTAAGTCCAGGCTGATCCTGGATTTTGTCTCCTTCAGATAAGGCCATCAGCCCTTTGCACTGATTGTCCTCATGCTCATAAATTGAATTCATTAACTGTATGAACTCTTCTTCCTCCTCTTCAGCAAACAATCCAATATAGGCTTCAGCTTCTGAGTCTGTTTCTGAAGATGAATGATCAGTCAAACTTTTGTCTTTCTTAGCAACAAAGGACTTTTCCTTTCTGCCCTTAAACTGAGTCTTCTTTTTGTCAGTTGACTCCTTTCTCTTTTCATGACAGTCAGCCACTACATGTCCCTGTCTATTGCAACAATAGCATACAATCTTTGAAGATGTAGCTTTGCCTGGCTTGGATCTGTTTCTGTCATTCCTTGATGACTATCTTTTCTGATAATAGTCATCTTTTGGCTGAGAAGTGGAAGGCTTAGACCTCCACTGCTTTTTCTTCAGAAACTTTTGAAAATGCCTAGTGAAAGATGCAAAGTCTTCATCACTTTCACTGCTATCTGAATTCTTGCTTTCTGAATTATCTGTCACAGCCTCAGCAACTATTTGAGGTGGAGATGGAGACTTGCTTCTATACTTCCTAGTGGCTTCAGTCTTGAAGGCCACAGATCTTTCCTTGTGCTCCACTCTATTAGTCTTCTTTTCCTACTTTCTAGCCAATAACTACATCTCATAAGATAATAGTTTTCCAAACAAAGTTGGAGGAGGTATATCACCTAGTTTGGCCACTTCCCTAATGACACAAATCTTGGTATCCCAGTCCTTAGTCAGGGATCTTAAGAACTTGTCATTCAGCTCATAGTTGCTGAATTCTCTTCCATAGGACATCAATTCATTTACTATCCTATAGAGCTTCTTGTAGCATTCAGTAATGCTATCAGACTTTCCTTGTCTGAAGCCTTCATATTCCTAATTTAACAAAGACTTCCTGTCTTTTCTTACTTCTTCTGATCCCTCCATATTGACTATTAATGTGTCCCACATTTCTTTAGAAGTTTTACAATGAATTAAGTTCTGAAATTTTGCATCATCAATTGCACTAACAATAATATTCTGGGCCCTCTTGTCTATAGTGGCCAGAATGATTTCATCTTTGGTCATTTCTGAATAGTCCTTAGGAGTTTTCTGATTGACATCTAGAATGGATACCTTCATTGGCACATATGGCCCTTCTTTGACTGTAATGTATATTCTTGGGTCAGATGCTTCCATAAAGAGTCTAACCCTCTCTTTCCATATGCCAAAATCTCTTTTCGACAGATTGGCAATTTCATGGACCCCAGCTCTTTGTGATTCTCACTAGAACCCATTTTCTTGATTCTTGTTTATTCTAATTCTGCCTACAGGATCTTACTCAGACTGTTATGTCCTTTTTGAGCAACCTCGCTTTGATACCACTTGAAAGAAATAGTGCCTAATCACCTAGAGGGGGGGGGTGAATAGGTGAACTTTATCTTTTTAAATTTAAGGCAGAAATACTGTACAGTAAATGCAATTCTACAATTATCACAACACAACAACCATACAATCAAACATAAACAAAGTGCACACAAGATTTATAGTGGTTCCCCAAGGTCTGGGTACATCCACTTTCCCACTTCTCCTATCTAGTAGTGTACTAGATTCGGCCTAACTTCAGCACTTTTCCTCAGATCCTCAGATCTTACAGCTCATAACCCCAAACAGGTTCCTACAACTCAGAGTGTCCCCACTCCTACAACTCAGGCAAAAAGCCCTACCACTCAGTCTTCAACAAGACCTACACTCAGGCTAAACAACCCTACCTCAGCCTTCAACAAGGCCTACACTCAGAGATTAGATTCTCCTACACTCAGGCTTAAAAAACCCTACCTCAGCCTTTATAGATTTAGGCTTACAACTCAGATCTCTTAGGATCCTACAGAAAATAAAGTTTACAAAGTGAATAACCACAACTCTGACAGAGAGAGATGAGTTGACTTTCTTCTTGATGAGTTCTTGGATGAACTTGGCAGAGATCAACCTCCCTTGGCTTTCTTCAAAGCTTCTTAAATTAGAACACAGTAGGGTTGGATCTCCTGTGAAGATGATCTTCAATCAACTTCTGTCTTGAGATTCAGATCTCAATCTGAATCTTACTTAGCAGCCCGGTTCAGCAGCTACTCTTCTTAGAAGGAGCTCTCTCTCTCCTACTTTTTAGATCTTCTGTTGAAGGTCTGCTTCTTTTGTGTTGTTAGATCTCTTGATCGATTATTGTCAATCTGTAATCGTGATTCTTCTCTTCTTTCTGTTGAAGGAGAAAGTCCTTTATATAAGTTTTCTCCATGGTGACCGGCTGATCCGGTTTCTAACAACCTTCTGACGGCTCTGACAGTTGGAGTTGACCGTTTGAAATGGCAGCTGTCAAGTTATCCAGTCACTTCTTGAAATCACTGTCACTGTCTGAAAGTGTCGAGACAGATAGTCATTATGTGTCGACACAAATAGACTAAGTGTCGACACAAGTAGACTAAGTATCGACACTAGCCTTGTTGGTGTCGACACAACTCCTTGTGTTGTTATAACAGCTTCTCGACACTACTTCTTCAGAATGTGTCAACACTGATTCTGTGTGTCGACACAAGCCTTCTGTTAAGTGTGTCGACACTGATTCTGTGTGTCGACACAAGTACTTCTTCTTTAAAACTTAGTTGAATTCTGTTGTGTGTCGACACAACTCCTTTGTGTCGACACATCTTCTTGTGTTGAAACTTGCTGAGTGTCGACACATCTCCTTTGTGTCGACACATGCTTTCATGTGTTGAAACATGCTGAGTGTCGACACATCTCCTTTGTGTCGACACATGTACTTTAACTTTGTTGAAGTTTGCTGAGTGTCGACACAGCCTCCTGATGTCGACACTTATGCTGTCGACAAAGTTTCTCCGGGTGTCGACACTGTCTCTAAGTGTCGACACATTTGATGTCGACAATTCTTCACAGTGTGTCGACACATCCTGTATGTGTCGACACTTTTCTTCTGGTGTCGACTCTGCATTCCTGGTGTCGACACAATTACTCCAAGTGTCGATACAGCTTCTCTAGGTGTCGACACAAGCCTTCATAAGTGTCGACACTTCTCCTCTAGGTGTCGACACATGGACTTAGAAACTTTTCTGCATTTTCTGCAATTACTTAACCTACACATATAAACTCAAAGCACATCAAATACATCTTGATGTATATCATTGAGTAGGGTGAGGCTTCTTCAAATCAGGTACATATATTCCAATGTACCCAACAATAACATAGGCTGCACAAGACATTCCCTCCTCCCAGAAGGACCTTGGAATACTCTGGGCATGAAGCCAACACTTGCAGGTCTCTATCAGATGACAGATCTTCCTCTTTGCAACTCCGTTCTGCTGTGGGGTATGTGCACAAGTAAGCTCTCTCCGAATACCACACTTCCTGCAAAAATTAGAGAACTCAGCAGAGGTGAACTCTCCACCATTGTCAGTCCTCAACTTCTTAATCCGCAGGCCTATTCTACCTTCCACGAGCTCCTTGAACTCAACAAACTTCCCAAACGCTTCTAATTTTTTCTTTCAGAAAATACACCCTGACATATCTGGTGTAATCATCAATTAACACCAGCATATACTTGCTGCCTCCGAGGCTTGGGGTGATAGTTGGTACCATCAGATCCCCGTGAATGCACTACAACGACTCTTTACTTCTAGTTTGCGATTTATTAAATGGAAGTTGATGAGACTTACCATTCTGACATCCCGCGCAAACATGACCGTCTTCGTAGGAGGACAAGCAAGGCAAGCCCTTGACCAGACCCTTCACCGCCATAGCCTTGAATTTGTCCATTACTACGTTCCCCAACCTCTCATGCCAAATGGCTGCGCTATCATTCTTCCTCATCTTATCAACATAAGAACTTATAGTTAAAATGTACAAGTCCTTTGCTCTCCTCCTAATGTGAACAACATCAGCTTTAACGGCTGATACATTTCAAAAAAATTTTACTTATGTTGGACCAAACAGAACGTGATTCCCAATGTCAACAGTGTTGGTCATGGAGAGGAGATTATTTTTCATACCAGGCACGTGATATACACTCTTTAGAGTGAGTGGCCCTCTATCACTGCCTACGGAGACAACCACTTTCTTCTCAACTGCGTGAACAGTATCATCATCAGTGATATTAACATCATTACCTGAGTATGGCTGCGATGAAGAGAACTTTGACTCATCTCTAGTGAGGTGATGAACACACCCCGAGTCCACGATAAAGTCCTCCTGATAGTTGATAGGAGCAGAAGTACAAAGGGTAGCCGAGAAGGCTCCTCCCCATCCACCATCATCCTGCCTAGCATCAGGTTCCTCCTTCTCTACAACATGCCCTGGCTGAAGATTAACTCTAAAGTCCTTTCTAAAGTGACCTAGCTTATTGCACCTGTAACACCTGAGCCCTTCCTTCTTCTTCCCCTCAGACTTAGGAGCATATCTCCTCTCTTGCTGATCTGAAGATGAAGGCCCATCGCCTCCAAAAGGCTTCTTCTTCTCCCACTTCTTCTTCTTCCCAGAAAACAACACCTCATTCTCTCCTCTTGAGATAGACACGCTCGCAATCTATCTTGCCAAGCTCTCCTGCGATGCAAGCAGATTATCCAAGTTCAATAAGGATGACTGATTTGCCCGTCCCTGAATTGACATCACAAAGGCGAGGTACTCCTTCCGCAAGCCGTGGATAATATTTCTCTTCAGCATCGCCTCAGAGATAGGCTCATCGTGGTCCAAAACAGAAATCTCTGCACAGAGGTTTTTCATCTTAAGAAACAAAGTGGAGATGGGTAAATCACCTTGAGTGGCCTTCACCAACTCATTATCTAAGAACTGTATCTGAGCTACATTCTTCTTGTTGAAAAGGCCATCCAAGGCCATCCAGATCTCAGCAGTTGATTTGCAACCAATGATGTGATCGAAGAGTTCAGGTGAGATAGCTCTCTTGAGAGTGAACTTTGCCTTAACATTTGTTCTCTTCCAATTCTTCACTTTCTGAGCATTATCACCAGCAAGAACTACTTCCTGAGTATCATCTCCTCCAACCACCTCCCAGAGGATCTCACCAAGAAGATAGCTCTCCATACAAGACTTCCACTTTTTGAAGTTAGTCTGTGTTAGAAGTTCAATACCGAGACCTCTTGCATATTCTGCTTCCATGGCTCTAACACTGGTTCCCTCTTCTCAAGAGCAACAATAACTTCTAGTTGATCAGTGCTTGTCCACTCCAACCTCCCTCTGATACCATGTAAAATTTCCGGATCTTGGAATGAGCAGGAGTTATATCAACTAAAAAGTTAGATCACAGTCAAAAACACATGCCACAATAAGAGTTCTTTATTGATAATAGCTGTCTTCTCACAAAGCGAGACATATATGACGAGACATGATTTCACCAGCATGTAAAAACAACAGAACAAAAAACAGTAAGATAATTGTGACCTGAGAATACAGTCCGCCGAAACCGCCACAAACCGCAACTGCTGTCCGTCAGACCGCCGACGCCGGCACACTGCACTAGCCGCCGAACACAAACACAGACCGCAATGTAATGACTGGGCCCACGACACGCTTGCCGACCCCAAGCGATGTTACAGGGATACAGACCGTGCCACCCAACAACCTCCAAAACTAGACCGCTGCTTCAGACCGCCGCTTATAAACTGCACTCCACAGATTGCTATCCGCGAACTACCCCAAGTCGCCAGCTAAAAGAAAAGCTGTTTGGTCCTATCCGCACAACCTACACAGACAATTTACTTCAGCAAGCTGCGCGATCAGAAAATTCAGTCTGTAGGTTCCAACGCGAGTTTGTACTTACTGTTCTTCGATGATTATGTTGTCACCGGGGGTCATATTTATAGGTACGAAGAGAATTATGGTCACCATCCTTGTTGATAGGAAAACCTCCCCCAGCCCGCAATCAGCCTTCACCAGTCCGCATGGACATGGTCGGTCCACAAGCCAATCCGCCTACAACACTCCTGGATAAGGAGCAGTCCAAAACACCTGCGGACACCACTCCAGATTGCAACAGACCGCCTAGTTCGTCAAGTCCGCCAAGACCATCGAAGGTAGGCAAGGCAGTTCACAGCAAGACTGTGAATAAGGCATCAGACCACCAAGTCCACCAGACCAATAACCATCTCCCGAACTCCAACTTCAGTCCGCATAGGCCGCTCAAAATCAATCTTAATGACATCCACTATGCACTAGGCTGCACCGTAGTCCGTATAGACCGCGACCTTCAGTCCACTTTGTCGTCCGCACAGTCCGCGTTGTCCGCACAGTTTGTCTGATCAGCCATTTACACTTCAACAATTTCAACACATAGACCGCGACTCCAGTCTGCTATGTTGTCCGCCCAGTCTGTGCGGTTTTCCCGATCAGCCACTTACACTTCAACAATTTCAAAACCCTCTCAAACATCTCAACATTCAATGGAATGGATCTAATTTGCTGGATTACATGTGCGGAGCAATTCTTTGACATCCATCACACCTCTGAGCAGTGTTGTGAAATCGACTGACATAAAGATTTTATGAAAAATACAAAATATATTATCTGATATATTAGTTATCGATAAATATATTGACTCACATACTGTGACATTACATCCATAGATTTTCTTAAAAATTTTAATCTACTTAACACATGATTAAATAGATAACAAAACAAAATTACTATGTTGTCTAGGTTGTTTTGTGCCCAAGCTCTCAACTATCTTCTAATTTCCTCTTATTTTCTTCCTTGCTCTCGTTCGTAATCGACATAGATTTTGCTTGGTTTTTAGATTTTGGGCTACATATTTCTTATATTTGATTGTTTTCGATGACGTCCTAGCTTCACGCTTCCTCTGACTTTATTCACTGAGTTATATTGTTATTACTTGCGTAACATAAAATATATGATAATTTGATTCATTTAGATTTCAATAAATGATAATCAATCAATATATATAAATAAAAAAATGATTATATACATATGTAATTATGTTCATAAATTATTAAATATTGAAATCTGATATATAAAATATCTCTGCTATATCCCCAACATTTTAAAATCGACATAAAAAACTCAAACAGGCTTGAGAAACTTAAATCGATATGTCTGTGACATCCGACATTTGTAACCTTGCCTCTGAGTCACAAAAGGACCCCATGAATCTTGTTGGCATAGAAGGGTTGGTCCTTAATTCAATATGTTGGCTCCATAGAACAACTTGTCCCTCTCTTGTGCATAATTCCAACATGTCCTCTTCCTCTGCTACGATGTTTGTTATTCCGGAACAATGGTGAAATATCTGCATGGCATCCAGCAATCGAGTTTCCTTAACGACTACATCAAAGTGTTCATTGCATTGGCAATACACGTTTATAGCTTACCTTGGAATCATTTTTTGGGTTTCTTCATGAAGGGGTTACTTCCCCACACTCGGCCATGCCATCGCACCCCCACCCCTAGTTCATTATTGATGCCATGGATCTTGCTGGCTTGGCAGAAGCATACTTAAATGTCAAATCCATTGACACCGGTCACACCCATGGACCTTTTCGCTCCGACAACTTGGCAACCCTTTAGAATACTTTTGACATCCACCCTAGAAGCGTACTGTGGCTCCCCTGCATCCCGAGCCATCTCCTCGGCCTCCCCGACTGTCAACTGTCCCCTAGATGACCAATACAAAGTACCACGATCTTCGCACTAAGGAACTCTTTTTTTGTTGTAAGCAACCCTACTCCCTGACTCATGGTTGATGCCTGAAGAAGCTCTGTATCACTATTGATAATAGGGTCATGGGGTCATGTTTGGGATTTCCAAGCTCTGAAGGGCGATGACACACTATACGACAATGGACCCCAAGTGAGATTCATTGTTTAGACCTTCTATGATTTACGGCTGGTAGCATCTCTGGCCGCCAAAACCTGAAGCTTTTTGGTTCCCTGTATGCCACTACCATGATTGTGATGCTTGATAGTGTGTTGTATGTATGTGGGAGGGGGGGGGGGTATGGACAGTGTAACACCCACATTCGTCACATGAAATATAACAGAAGGTCCGACCCGAGCCCCACGCCATATTCCACGGACAGTCAGTGATATTATATAGTAATACCAATATAATACTATAAAATCTCGAATCCTAACTCAGAGCATTCTAGCAAAAGCTTTTAAAATAAATTGAATGAACCCCATCAATAAACATGAATGTCTGCAATAGTCCACAACATGAATGAAAGTAATATACACAAAAAGTCTTGGCCTTAAGGCCTTACAGCTGTTTTCTTAAAATGACAAGTGTTTTACATACTTCACCACACAGGCCGACCACATATGAAAATAGTAAAAGAAAACACTTCGCTTTGGCCTTCAAGGGCCAACACTGCATCAAGGGCTTCAGCCCTCTACTTGCCACTTGGCTCACCTATTCCTACATAAGAACAATCTACCGAACGGTGGCAAAACAAGGCAAAGGTCAGCTAAAGCTGACCAAATTATAACGACCCCACCCCTTACTCGGGGCGGAGGTGCTCCTTCCCTGCAATACATTAGCAAAATCAAACATAGCAATGAAAGTGCAATTTAAGCACACTTCACCACAAGCGTGGGCACGAACGACCACATACCCCGTGCTCTCAGTGCACATTCTCGGCGTCCGGACAAAAGCCAGGGACTCACCACCGTTCACAAGATGGTAACAAACATGAGCATTAAGGTAGTCTTTATGGCCTGCGCAAGGCCTACGACCCGTAACTATGGCAGCGACAGGTAACACTACACACGGACGCTCCGCATAGCTACTGGGTAGGTGCGGCCCTTTCCCGTTGCTCACATCGTCGGGTGCAAAAATCCACGAGGGGGGTCGGCCTCCCCCTTCCCATTTCTCCAGACATTACATAACCATGTTATGATATACAGATGGCTCTCAGACCACCAAGTTGGGCTCTCAAAGCTATCATCCCCACATCACTGGCCCCAAGTCTACATGACATATGCCTCAAACACAGGCCCCAGGTCTCCACGACACAGGCCTCAAACAAAGCTCTCAAGGAGCTACCACCGGCGGTAGCACTACCGTCGCACGGTACCTGGCAGAAATGCAATTCTACCCTATTTTTTGGGTGCTCCTTGGAGTTAGTCCCCAAGGTTCCCTGTTGCAATCTGCCGCATAGAAGCCCGAAAAACAAACATCACAGAGTCCTCTCCAGCAATAACAAGCATAATGAAAAATATCACCAATACAGACCAACCAGTCCGGATGAGCTTCACACACGATGCCTATGTTCATACTTCGATTTTGAACTCTAAATGCAAAACTATGGGGATACTCCGTATCTACCCGAAGGAAGACCTCACTCTCATCGCACACTCGCGGGAGAGGGTTTCCTATACAAAAGGAAGAGGACTTCACATGTCCAAGTAGAGAATAGTTACCCTTTGTGCTCTCTTCGGTGCCATGCCAAAGATCTATATGGATGAACACAACCTCAACGGTCTTGCCTCCATAGATCCGGACTCGTCCTACGAATTAGAGCTTCAGAACTCCAACGGTGGAGATATCTCCTTCCGCTTCTTCATTCTTCACTCTCCCTTCTCTCTAACACTTAGATAGAGAGGATTCAAAGGAAAAGTGATATGGAAACCTACACCCTCAGCTATATACTCACAGGGGAAACCCCCAGCCGTCAGATCCCTCAATAAAACCAGCAAACAGTCAAGATTCTATCTAGAATTAAGTTTACGAGCGCTACCGCCGTGCGGCAAGAAGTTACCACCGTGCGGTACCTCAATCATTTAGCTTCTTAAGGACGCCACCGCTCAAAACTCGAATCAGGCATTGACACGTGGACGCGTCATAACCGCTCTGCTATCGCCCCAAGGTAAGACTAATGTCGTGCGGTAGCCAACCCAAGATCCTCGTCAATTAAATTTGCCCGGCTATTTCCAGCGGTAACCATATTGCCGGGAGATAGCTTCCCGAGAGCTCTGCCAATTTAATTCCCCAGCTACCGCCGCACTGTAATAACTTTTCGCCACGCGGTAAGTCCAGCGTTGAGTTGACTGAACGCTCTAAATGTTGTCGACGCTAACCCTGTAGCTACCGTTGTGCGGTAACTAGCTACCATCGGGTGATAACCTCCAGAGAACCATTTCATGCCTTAAGAAATTTGTGGCGTTACAAATCTCCCCCACTTAAAGAATTTCATCCCGAAATTAAGTCATGTAGGAAACTAAGGAATTAAATAAACTTTAAACTGTGTACCTCATTTGAATAACTCGGGGAACCCCGACTTCATAGTTTACTTCCGCTCCCATGAAAGCTCCTCTCGGCCACAGTTCTCCCAAAGGACCTTGAACATTTTAATGGATTTGTTACGCTGCTGCTTGACCTCTACATCCTCGATCCGAATGGTCTTGAGCTTCGTCGTCAACCCACTGTCGACCGGCACTTGATTCGCAGCAACCACTTGAGTAGGCTCTTGAATAGCCTTCCACAGCACTAAGATGTGAAATACATCATGCAAACCGCTCAACTCCACCAAAAGAGCCAAATGATAGGCGGCTTCACCAACCTGCTCCAATATTTTAAAAGGCCCAACTTACCTCAGACTAAGCTTCTTTAAGCGTCGAATCCTTGATACGACTTTAAACAGATTTATCTTGAGGTATACCCAATCACCTACAGCAAACTCCACATTCTGATGCTTGGCATTGTAGTACTTGGCCTACCTATCTTGAGCAATTAATAGCCGTTCTCAGATCAACCGTATCGTTGAAGTAGTATCTTAAATGTCCATTCGCTTGTATAGCTTTGATTTTCCCATTTCTACCCGAGCCAACGGTGTACGACACCTCCTTCCGTACATAGCCTCAAAAGGCGCCATCTGAATGCCGGTTTGGTAGCTATTTATGTACATGAACTCAATCATAAAAAGATGGTCCTCACACCTTTTCCCAAAATCCAAAGCACACATACGAAGCATATCTTCCATTGTCTTGTTCACCCTTTTAGTCTGACCATCTGTCTGTGGGTAAAAAGCCATGCTGAAATTCAACTTGGTACCCAACAATTGACGTATGAGCCTCCAATCGTTAGATGTGAACCAACCATCTCGGTCACTAACGATGCTCCGGGGTACGCTGTGCAAACAGACTATGTTGTCCACATAAAGTTTCGTCAGTTTCTCCACTTAATCATCCTTCCTATTGGGTATGAAGTGTGACACCTTCGTTAAACTATCAACGATCACCCAAATGGAGTTGTTCCCCTTGTGCGTTCTCTGCAAACCGTGCATGAAATCCATGGAGATGTCATCAAATTTCCACTCCGGTATAGGCAAGGGTTTCAAGAATCCGCTAGGCTTCTGGCACTCCGCCTTCACCAAGGCACACGTTTAACACTTCGCCACATAAAGTGCTATGTCTTTCTTCAGTCCCGGCCACCAGAACAGCTTTTTCATACTTTGTACAGCTTTGTGCTCCCCGGGTGAATCGAGTACTTTGTGTAATGAACCTCGCACATCAACTCCTCCCTTATTTTACCTACTTTTGGGACGCACAAATGACAGTCCATCCACAATAACCCATCACCGACAGTAAATTGGGCATTTGGCTCATCCAAAGCCTCAACAATAAATCGCTTCATGCTGTCATCCAACACCAAAGCCTGCTGAATCCGATCAGCCAGGTCAAACTGCACTTCCGTCGAGTTCAATCGTGCTTCAGCACCAGACATCTTATCAACACAAGAGATCTCTAAGGCCTCTAAATCTCGAACGAGATGCACAACATGCATCGTTAACCAATTGGCCTCCGCGGGAGCTCTGCAACATAACGCATCCGCAATGCAATACCTATCTCAAGTACATAGTGTATCTTGAAGGTGTAGTCCCCAAGGAACTCCATCCACCTTCGCTGACGCATATTTAGATCATTTTGATCCAATAGTTACTTCAAGCTCTTATGGTCTGTGTAAATGTTGACCTTCACACCATATATGTACTGCCTACAAAGCTTCAGCGCCAATATCACGGCCGCCAAACCCAAATCATGGACCGGATAATTCCTCTCATGTACTTTCAGCAGTCGCGAACCATAAGCAACTACTCTCCCATACTGTAACAAAACACAACCTAAGACACTGCCTGAGGGGTCGTTGTATAACTTAAAGCCTTATTACATGTCGAATACAGGATAGACGTCGTGGTCAGACGACTTTTCAATTCTACAAAAGCTTGAGCACATGCTAACGACCATACAAATTTCTGATTCTTTCTCATCAGGATCGTGAGAGGTAACGCTATCCGCTAGAAGTTCTCTACGAAGTGCCTGTAGTAGCCGGCAAACCACAGAAAACCCCGAACTTCCGCTACATAAGACAACACAGGCCACTCTCGTATTGCAGCAACCTTTGCTGGATCCACCGCGATACCCTCACCACTGACAGTATGAACAAGGAATGCTACAAATGATAGCCAAAAATCATACTTAGAGAACTTGGCGTACAACTGATTACTTCTCAAGATCTCCAAAACAAAATGCAAGTGCTCCGCACGATCATCCTTGGATTGGGAGTACACCAGGATATCATCGATGAACACTATCACGAACCGATCTAAATACTCCTTGAACGTCCAGTTCATTATGTCCATAAACACAGATGGCGCATTCGCCAGCCAAAAAGACATGATTGTGAACTCATCATGCCCATACCGTATACTGAACGCCGTCTTGGGAATATCACTCTCCATGATTCTTAGCTGATAATAACTAAACTTCAAATCCAGCTTCGAATACATAGTTGATCCAACAAGCTGATCGAACAAATCATCGTTCCTCGGAATCGGGAACTTGTTCTTCTCTGTTAGCTTATTGAGTTCCCGATAATCGATACATAGTCGCAAACTACCATCCTTATTCTTCACGAAAAGGACCGGGGCACTGCAAGGTGACGAACTTGGATGCACATACCCTTGCTCTATAAATTCTTGAAGCTGCTCTTTCAACTCAGCCATTTCTCTTGGTGCTAAGCGGTAAGGAGACCGCGACACCACCTTGGCACCAGGAATCAACTAATGGTGAACTCGATCTCTCTCTGAAGTGGGGCTCCAGGGAAGGTTTCGGGGAAGACGTCGACAAACTCGGACTCCACCGAAACACCGGCTAACCCAGGCTTGGGATTCTTGGTCTCCAATAGAACTGTAATCTCAACGGGTAAAGTGCGAGCCAGATGAGTGATGTCAGTGTATGGGCCAGGCAATACCCTGGTAGGCTTGTCCACAACAGTCTTCCGCGAACGGGAGGTTGTTGTGCACACGCCCTCAGAGGGAGAAGGCTCGCATAAGCGAGGGCAATCCTTCACCATGTGGCCTACACCTTGACATAACACACATCTAATGCACGACTCGGCTTTCAAATCAGCCATGACATCGATGCATCGGCGCAAAGCGTCATAAAGATGGCACTCGGCTGAATACATCACGAACAAGAAAATTTACTACATAGTGCTACATGACTAAAATAAAAATAGCACGGATCAGCTATCTAAAACCAAAAATCAGAAAAGGGCAAAAAGAAATGAGCAAAATAAAAATTCTAACAACTAAAACAAAAAGAAAAATGCGATGCACAAATGGAAAGGGTTTCGATCTACTATCTCACTCTCCAAAAACTCACACGACTGTGTTCCCCGGCAACGGCGCCAAAAACTTGTTACGTTTGAACGACAAGTATACCGGTCGCACAAGTAATATAAAATGGGTAGCTTTCCTAAGTATCGATCTTTTCAAGAAACACAGTAAGGGGGGAGTTAGTATCGAGGAGGACCTGAGATTGAAGTTCTTAGGTCAGAGCTAACTAAGGGGGTTTTGGTGGTTGCGTTAAAATAAAGCAAAACACTAACAACTACTCCTATGCAATGCCGCTATGCGATGTTTTGCTAGGCGGGATGGAAAACTACACGGGCCGCTATGCACCGAATCGCGGGGCGGATGGACGAGTAGGCAGGCGTAAGAACCAGAATTTGAGGGTCGTAAGCACCTCTTCGCTACGCACGCTTCTAGAAATTACTAGAATGGCAAGAACAGATGGATGGTGGATGGAAGGATGGCGCAACTCAAGCAACTTAAGCATGAACAATACAAGTTCACATAGACATGAAACTAATAATGTTTACAACTAAGAGCACATCATCAACACAAAAGTTCTAACAACACATAAACAACAATAAAGGAAGATCAAGTCAAGAGATCGACTGAATCCGAAGGCTCATCGAGGGGTCGCGGAAGGAGATGCCGGGTTGTCAATCCGCATCCAAGCTCGGTCCTCGACTACGTCCGGGGTAGAGAAGGGCTGTCACTACCTTCCAATGGACCCGTCTTCTTCGTGTCACGATCCGGAAGAATAAAATGGGTGGCTTTCCCAAGTATCGATCTCTTCAAGAAACACAGTAAGGGGGGAGTTAATATCGAGGAGGACTTGAGATTGAAGTTCTTAGGTCGGAGCTAACTAAGGGGGTTTTGGTGGTTGCGTTAAAATAAAGCAAAACACTAACAACTACTCCTATGCAACGCCGCTATGCGATGCTTCGCTAGGCGGGATGGAAAACTACACGGGCCGCTATGCACCGAATCGCTGGGCGGATGGACGAGTAGGCAAGCGTAAGAACCAGAATTTGAGGGTCGTAAGCACCTCTTTGCTACGCACGCTTCTAGAAATTGCTAGAACGGCAAGAACAGATGGATGGTGGATGGAAGGATGGCGCAACTCAAGCTACTTAAGCATGAACAATACAAGTTCACATAGACATGAAACTAATAATGTTTACAACTAAGAGCACATCATCAACACAAAAGTTCTAACAACACATAAACAACAATAAAGGAAGATCAAGTCAAGAGATCGACCGAATCCGAAGGCTCATCGAGGGGTCGCGGAAGGAGATGCCGGGTTGTCAATCCACATCCAAGCTCGGTCCTCGACTACGTCCGTGGTAGAGAATTGCTGTCACTGTTGAATTTTGTGAAGTGGAAGCGGTTGACGGGACAGGCCGGGCGGACTGGGCGGACAGCTTTGGCGGACTAGGCGGACTGGGCGGGATGTGATGTGCGGCCTGGTGAAAAGTCTAGTGGAAGCCGGCTGTCTTCTGAGCGGGTTGCACGGGTGAAGTCCGCGGACTATGCGGCCTGGTATCTGCGGATTAGGTGTTGCTGATTGGTTTAGCCAAGGGGCGGCCTGAGCGGATAGAGGCTGGCGGACTGGTGCTTTGCTCAGTGGCCGCATTGCAAGCTTATGTTGATTGGCGGTCTGGCTCATGTCCGCGGGAAGCTTGCGGACTGATGTGTCCGCGGTGTGGGCTGTTGCGGACTGGGCTTAGAGCTTGGCTAAGGCCTTGTCGAGCTCTGGTGTTACAGCGGGTGCCTTGCTGTGGAGGTCTTTGGCGGACTGGTGTTTGGAGTCCGGGAGGAGGCTGTTGTGTTGGGGCAGGTGTGCGAGTACCTTGCGGACTGCTGGCGGTCTGTTCTAGGGTGTTTGGCGGACGGGAGTTTGTGTCCGCCATGCTCGCATTGGCCTTTGATGGTTTTGGACTTGGTCACACTCTGTGCCAAGACCATGGTGTCCGCGGTATCCGCCAAGTTCGCTGTGACCGGGCGGACTCTTGCTATCTGAAAGAAATTGTACCTAATGACCTAGAGGGGGGGGGGTGAATAGGTGACCTTATCTTTTTAAACTTTTAGGCAGATTAAATCACAGAATTATAAATAATTCTTCACAGCAATTCACCACAGCAATCACAGAATCACACACACACATAGTACACACAGTTTTATATTGGTTCCCCAAGGTCTGGGTACATCCACTTTCCTCCTTCGCCTATCTAGTAGTGTACTAGATTCGGCCAAACTCCTCCACTATTCATCAGATCCTCAGATCTTACACTCAGAACCCCAACCAGGTTCCTACAACTCAGGACCAAGGCCCTACCACTCAATCTTCTCCAAAGACCTACACTCAGCCACAAGGCCTACACTCAGCCTACAACAGCCCTACACTCAGAGAAATAGATCTCCTACACTCAGGCACACAAGCCCTACCACTCAGCCTTTATAATTTCAGGCTTACAACTCAGATCCCTAAGGATCCTACAAGAAATTAAAAATACAATGTATATAACCACAACTCAGAATAAGAGAGTAGAGTTGACAGGTTTCTTGATGAGTTCTTGGAAGAAATTTGCTGAGATCAACCTCACTTGGCTTTCTTCAAAGCTTCTTGAATGTAGAACACAATAGGGTTGAGTCTCTCTGCAGCTGATCTGCAATGACTGCTAACTTAAGAATCAGAACTAAGTCTGAAACTTTTCTTCACAGCCTGGTTCAACAGCTGTCTTCTTGGAAGGAGCTCTCTCTCCAACTACTTAGATCTTCACTTGAATTGATTCTTCAATGAATTGCTTCATCATTTCCTTCTGTTGACAGAATAAGCCTTTATATAGGCTTTCTTCATGGTGACCGGCTGATCCGGTTTCTAACGACTTTCTGACATCTTTGACAGTTGCAGTAGACCGGCTGGAATGACAGCTGTCATGTCATCCAGTCACTTCTTGAATTTTCTGTAACTATCTGAAGGTGTCGAGATAGTCAGTCTTTAAGTGTCGACACTGATAGACTAAGTGTCGACACAAGTTGACTAAGTGTCGACACTAGCCTTCAAGGTGTCGACACAACTCCTTGTGTTGTAGAATTTACTTCGCGACACTGCTTCTTCAGAATGTGTCGACACTGATATTGTATGTCGACACAACTCCTTGTTCTTCAGTACTTAGTTGAATTCTGCTAAGTGTCGATACAACTCCTTTGTGTCAACAAATCTTCTTGTGTTCAACTTGTTAAGTGTCGACACAACTTCTTGGTGTCGACACATGCCTTCTATGTTGATTCTCTTGCTGAGTGTCGACACGGCTCCTTGTATCGACACATTCTTCTTGTGTTGAGACTTTGGTTGAGTGTCGACACATCTCCTTTGTGTCGACACTTATACTTAGAATTTGTTGAACTTTGCTAAGTGTCGACACAGCCTCCTAGTGTCGATACTTTCTTCATGTGTTGAGACTCTTGCTGCTGTGTGTCGACACATTCTTTATTATGTCAACACTTGTACTTGAACTCTCTTGAAGTTTGCTGAGTGTCGACACAGCCTCCAAGTGTCGACACTTTCTGATGTCGACAAAGTTCCTCTGGGTGTCGACAGTGCTTCTAAGTGTCGACACTGCTTCTCTGGACCTTTCTTCTTGTGTGTCGACACAGCTTGTATGTGTCGACACTTTCCTTCTGGTGTCGACTCTGCGCAATACTGGTGTCGACACAATTACTCCAAGTGTCGACACTGCTTCTCTGGGTGTCGACACAAGTCTTCTTAAGTGTCGACACTTTCATCTGGGTGTCGACACATGGACTTAGAAACTTTCAGCTTCCCTGCAAATACTTAACCTGCACAAGGCAACTCAAAATACATCAAATACATTTTGATGTATATCATTGAGTAGGGTGAGGCTTCTTCAAATCAGGTACATTTATTCCAATGTACCCAACACTATCTACCTTTGGTCATGGACTTGTGGCGGATTGAGGTGTGAGTCTTGCGGAATGCCTCGGGTTTGGGCGGACTGCCATTGAAGGGGGATTGCTATCCTGCGTGGTCGGAAGCTTTGCGGGCTGATGCCTTGTCCGCATAGCTTGGGCGGACTAGAGAGGGTTTCGCCAATGTTGCTTGCTCCTGGCGGTTTTCCTTGGTATCCGGCTAAGTCCTTGCGGACTCGGCGGACGGTGTTTTTGTCCTATCGCGCGGGCTAGGGCGGTGTCGCTATCTCTAGGGCGGTGACCACACTCCTCACCTCGCCTATAAATAGGACCCCCCTGGCAGGTATACAGTAACTTGAGTGAACAGTAAATTGGGTTGGCAAGGAGCTGCGGTCTGAGTTTGTCTGTCCGTGCGGATTGTTTTCAGTGCTGACGTTTGCTGGTGCAGGTCGCGCTGATAACTTCAAGGAGCCAGGAGTTTTGGATTGACTTCGGTCAAGTACTTGGAAGTGTGCGGTCTCTGCGGACTCAGCAGGAGGTCGCTCTGAGGCTTGTCAGTCTGTTTCATCTTTGCCAGCTTCAATAACCTGTCCGCCGGCTCAGCGGGTAGGGGGTGTTCCTCATTCAGCTTCAGCAGGAGACGAATAACGGTGTGTCCACGCGGCCTTCGCGGCTTCGGCGGACTCCGTGGCTATTCGGCGGATTGCAGCTAAGTTCGGGCGATCTCAGCGGACTCGGCGACCTCGGCGACCTCGCGGTCTCGGCGTACATCCGGTCTTCTCCGCCCGGCTTGGATTTTGTGCTTTCTGTTACAGCGGTTTATACTAGCGAAATCATGTCTCGCTATGTATGCCTCGTGTTGGAAAGAAGTGAATGAATAAAAGACCTGCTTGTGCTTCCATTGTTTGTTGGGTTTAACCTTTGTTCCTTGGTTTTCCGCTGGTTCAACGTGAGAACTGGGTA